>JAQFYZ010000795.1:0-32821 GCA_034695085.1 Cylindroiulus punctatus
AGCATCAAAATTAGTCTAATTCAGCTGGAAAACCTTGGACGATTTTCAAAAAATATTTTTTTGTTACCCAGTGTTATTAGTGAAATGGATGCCTTCTACATGTACAATGTACATATTGTACGACTTTTTTGTCGTTTTGGTTGGGATCTTAGGTGAGAAGCAAACTATACTGTCAAACTGGAATCTCAACAATGTAATTTATAGAACTAAAATATTCTCCAAATACCTCTGATACCTTCATGCACAATATCCTTATATGGTGTGTTCATTGATGCACATTTCATGTGTATCCTGACTGTTGCAGGTGTTGGCGAAGCACGGACAGTAGTTTTCAAAGTGTTCAATTCTTGGTACGTTTCAACAGCACGCAGCTTGTTTTGTTCTAGATAATTGGCCAAGTTCTTCAATTAGTCGAAGGACGAGACGAGAAAAAAGAATACTTGCAGGTTTGTATTAGAGGAATCTTAACTTGTAGAACTTCAGCTCATCGAAATAACGTTGTAACAAACAAATTTGATATCAAAGTTGAAAGCGTAAATTATAGATCAGTTTTATAGAGTATTTTTATGCTCATCTGTAAAAATTGATTTTTGTGGGTTACAACGTTATTCAGATAAGTGCTTCAATTATTACAAATATTGTAAGTACCATGGGGGCCATGGGCAGTGTAGTCTCAATGCTGTATTTTCAAATCTTATCCTGAGTTGTCCAAAAGTTCCTTGATTCTTAACTCGAACTTGTGGTATATATTTTTAGCATGTGCGAACGGTGGAACTTCGGGGAGAAAATCGCTTTGATGTCAGTCTTAATTCTATGAGATGGCTTCCACTGCCAGGAGAGGGTTTAGTCTATGGGACCAACAGGGGAGACCTACGAATCTGCAGGCCAAGGTAGGAGAATTGTTCATATTGCGTTTTTTCTTATACCATATGGGATGATTACAGTATAATGAAAACATAAGCAGGATGTGGGCTGGGAAAAGTATAATCGTAAGTAAAATGATTCTATTGTGTCATTTGCCAAATAGGTAAAGCAAAGGCAGTTGATATGCTAAGTCCCATGTAGGTTTTGTTGTTAAATTGGCAATACATGTTATATTAGTTGTAAATTCATAAATGCTGCTAAAACAGCTTGACAATTTCAATCATGAAATTACAAGTACATTATTTTATCAGGAATTATTTTCTGTATATTTCTGAAAGTTTTAAGTTCAACGCTTTTGCTTCTCTTAGGTCCTGTATGGATCCTTGTTGGATGAAACCCACAACACAGCCAACTTCTATACCACGTCGGGCGTATCGTGACATTGTAGCTAGAGTGTTGGCACGTCGACCCAGTTTCCACCACTCTTCCTATACAAGGCTTATTTTCCCCATGACCAGCACCACAGGTACTCAAACTGAGTCTGACTCCGACTAAAAGAGCTGCTATACTCATTCAAGGTGAGTTCTGTGCTGTAAGATGTGCAACCACAAATGGTCTCCCCCTATCTGTTACAATTTGTACAGTTTGCTACTTTCGTGGAGATTTCGAAATGATATTCCTAGTTGCCAGGAGTGTATTTCTGTTATCTACCTACTCAACATCCTGCGCATATTATGCATAGTTTTATGTAAATAATTTGCCTGCCAAAGATGATGCGCTCAATTACTGTCGAATAGTCTGTGCTTTGGGTTTGTCAGTCATTTGACATGCAAGAAGAAAACATTTTCTGAAAGGAGTTTTAAAATGACGTTATCTTAAATAAAATGACGTTATCTTAAACATACACTATGGATTGTCATTCGTACAGCGTGGTCAGTACATGCTGGGACTGTCGAGCAAATTCCCAACTATTAGGTCATTTTCACACTACATTATCTTGAAAGATTATAAACGTGTTCACTGGATAACTTTCTGTTTGAATGAATGCGATTTATGAACAGTATTTTAAAATTTTTCCATTATGGCAGCAGAATCTTGCTAAACATTCTGTTGATGATTTGGAAAGAATGTCACTTTCAACATTTATCTCAAACCTGTATAAGAGATATTTTCCACACATCATAACAGTTACCAAAATTATTAAATCCTATTTTTATTTATTTCTTAGACAAATGTTGAATTTGCCATCAAGCTTGAGATAAGTTTCTTGTTGCTTGCGTGGGTCATTTTAGTTTGCTTAGACCCATGGCATAGATGTTCCCTTTCAAACCCAATCTCAGAACCCCAATTTATTTGTTGATTGCCTCACGTTTCTCAATATTCCAACAAGCTTACTTCTTAACATCAAATCCAGGTAATTTTGCCACGAAACTTTAGTATCGTCTATAATTGTGGCTTTTTAGATTTTTTTTATGATTATTCTATCTTGCCTTTCTAAATTCATTTTGTAATATACAATCGGTGCATTTACTTGTCCGTACGTCAGAAATTAAATGAAATTTAAATGCACATAGCTGATAAAATTTACCTGGCCATCATGATATTCAACTGTCTGAATTTCATTGTAGTTTACCTTAGCTCTTTCAAATCATTCGAATTACTTTCTGAACGCCTTTGAGGGATACTAAATTTTAAGTTTATTGCAATTTTAATTTAAAGTTTGCAAATAAATAGGATAATGTCTGAATATTCGATGAATTCGTCGAAATGTCATACATTTATAGTCATGGTTATTTGCCAATCAGTTGGATTCATCCTGGACTGAAGACAAAATGTTTTCTTTTTGGAATTCCTGTTTTTGTCCAGCTGTCATAAGGAGAAAATTGCATTAAAAATGTATTTGATGTAAAGTCTTATGCAAAGCCAGCTATTGCTTAAGCTTCGTCGGTTTTAAATAATGTTTCGTTTATGATATATACCATTATTATACGAGCATATTTTTAACATGACCTGGTTCGTCAAATAAGATTAAAAACTTAGTGCGTTAAGTTAACTTGGTCTTAAAATTAAATCCAAAAATCTACTTCATTGTAAGTTAGTCTGCAAAACGAATAATAAGAATAGTAATAATAAAGTCACACGAGAAATATTTTCTTGGCACCATCTCGTTTTTTTCTCTCCTTGCATTCTTGTGCATCATTTTTGTGCTTGCGTTATATATTGTATATCATGTCTCTTGCTATTAGTTGCGTTTTATATTGATTTGGAAGGGCTTTCCTTCAAGGCTTGACCTTATCTGAGTTTTTTTTAATAAAATGAATGTTGATACTGTTCATTCAAATTTCCTGTTGTTATGCAAAAAACTAGCAAATATCCATGTCCTGTATATGTTAAGAGACGAACAAATACTTGCTCCTAAAATTTTCAAGATAATCCTCAGTACAAGTATGCGTTATTGATGAAAGAAAGTGAATGACAAGATAAGTCATCAAATTATCTTAAAAGTATATCGTGGGTTTAAAGTTCCCGCCGCGATCATTGCGCGTGCAATGCCGTTCTGCATAGTTGGTCGTAAAAGCGCCAGGCGGCGACATTGTCTATGCATTTTCTAATTATTAATAAAGTAATTAACTCGAAATATACAGTTAATATTTAATAACATTTATATATTTAGCTTTAAAAGCATGTGTAAATTTTAATTTAAGAGAGAATATTTAGATATCTTACGGATATTTTCCAAAAAATGCATAAACCGCTTTTCCCTATTGCCCTATGTAACGCTCAAGAAGGCCATTCCAAAATGGCGAACGTTGAGGAGTCAGTTTATAGCGATCCAAATTTTGCAGTTATTTGTTCATTTTTGGAAAAATTCGGTGACTTCTGTGGAATACCGGGATTCACAATTGTCACATTACAAGAGATGTTGGAGGATACAAGAAATGGTAAGCGTTCACTCGCTATTTTGAATAGCATTCAAGAGTCATTGTGTACAGCGTACGCCAGTTTATATATCGGCGTTCATAGCCCAAGCATTTGAAGATGTCTAATTCACGATATACCAGTGATATAGCAGAGCACGTTGCCCTACAAACACTACGACATTTATACACAGGATTATTCTTTATCACTGACCACTAGCTCACCTCAGGGGAATTAAAAAGTGTTTCGATTATTGCAGGGTAGAACCCTATTTACATGTAGGCGCGGTGCTGTCAAAACACAAATTTCTAAGCCAATATTTATAGTCACAAACGTGTGCTAAATCAAGGCAAAGGACCAATTATGCAAAATGCCTTTCTGTTTGTGGGGGTTTGTTTTCATTTTAGCGTTGATCGACTGCTCCATTCAATGCGAGCTAACCTGGGACATGATCATGTCTGGGATGACCTCAGATAGGATTGATTTTAATAATCACATACCGGTACTGATTGCTGTAAGCGCAAAATATTACCAAGTTTTACTGTTTTAGTTTTGCTGAATCTACAGATTAACTACCACGAGCCCTTGGTAAACTCGCCCCCAAGGGAAGTACATGTAAACAACCAACCAACAATCAAATATTTACAGGGTGTAGCATAAAATTTTCAAATATTACATTTCACTAATTTTTGAAATAAACAGGTAGATTTCAAACAGAATCAGGGAATTTTAACTGGTTAGCTGGATTTGAAGGTGTATAATTGGTAGCACGGATTATACAAAAAAAAAAGTACAATATCTGGATCAATGAAAAAAGATCAGGAAAATTACATACATGTATAAGATGACCTGGAATCAGGGAAATGTCATGAAGATAATGAATTGTAGAAATGCAGCAGAACATTTTCTGCACACTGATTTCTTTATTGCTAATTTTATGTACAGGTCAAATTATTAGATTATTTGATACACTCGGAGAAATCCAAAGATGGCCCTATCAATAATTGAGGGGTGAAAGGGATGTGGTATATGTCGACAGATATCAGACTGATGTAGGAAAATGTGTAAAATGCCAAAGCTTTTGTATGCTGCTGTCCACTGACACAAGGCTGGAATAGCTGCATTTTTTGCAGGTTTAAATGCTTGTTTCTCAACTGGCCTACAAGGAAAATGTTACTTAGGCTACACCACTATCCCTTTCATCTCTTCAATTGATAGGTTACAACCATTAGGCCAAGTCTACTGGTTGCATCCTCCACTTCCCGTCCCTCTCTTTAAAAAAAATCAAAAATAAACAGCTGCTGACGACTACATAAATAAGAACATGTTGTTTTTTCATATCATAAGGTATAGGCATATGTATGCGTATCAAGCACACATGTTTGTGAATTACATTTGATGTACAGCAGGCCTACATGTAATTTGGGATTGTGAAAATGACTGAGGGCAAAAATTTACCAAGGAAACTATATGACATTTTAATTTGGCCTATGAATTTGTGATATTTTACTGGCAGTGCCAAAATTTTCACCTCAGCATTCCTATCATAGTATGCCTGTATCTACATGTATTAGGCCATTTACAGTACATTGGCGCTTTTGTATTGTAGGCCTACTAGATTTACCCTTTTGCTTTCTGGGATGTGAGAACCTCTAAAAAAGGTTGCATTAGGCCGAAAGTTCCAACAGTTGTATTTATGAAACTTGCTCAAAGTTCTCCCATCCCTGAAGACAGCAGGCCTATTTAACGTATGTTGAAGACTGCGTGTAAACCTATTCAGAATAGCTTCTAATTGCAATGATTGTATTACAAAAATGTAGGCCCTATCCGTAAGTTTAGGATATGCAGAATCAAGTGCGCTGCAGGCCTATTTAGCTTGCATTATTATTATTCTTATATTATTTAAATAGTCCACCCAGACCTGGTTGATTTACATGTTAAACTTCTGAGACGATCTGGCAAAAAATCTGTTACTCATGACAAATGGGAAAAAGTCCTAGTAAAGGTAAGATTACATGTGCCAATTTATCTTATTAATTGAATTGCTTGGATAATGGGTTATCCTAATTATTAGTATTATTTTTTCTATAAATAAGACTGTCTTTCATATGTCGCAAAATCATCGAGATTTGTTTCTAATTGCAGTATTGTCATGGTTACTCCAAAGTGGATGCCTGGGAAATAGAGCGATTTGGTTACAAGAAAGCTAAGCTAGGTGTAAAAATTAGTTTATTAAAGGTGAGAATTTATGAGTCAATCTAAATTTTATTTCATAAATTCATTACATGTACTCATCAAAGCTTTATGTATTTGCAGCGCCTTCTTGAGGCACAGTTTGATACCTCTTCCAAATTCAAAACGGATATCAACAAATTGTCTTCAGAACAATTGCGTCTTCTTCCTATTGGTAAAGACCTGAAAGGGCTTATGTACTGGTTCCAGTTGGACCAAGACCTGAATCTCCGAATTTACTGTGAAGATCAAGATGAAGAAACGTGGGACCTAGTTGTCAGGTTGGTTTTTGAAGCATGTAGTGAGGCTGTTTCACCACACTCTCTTAATCTATGAAAAATCTATGAAAAGAACAGACAATTTCAAAAGAAAGTAAGCTATAATTACTTCTAACTATATTTCCCTTCTGAAAAAGGTTTTGTTTGAAATAGTTATTTTCCACTGAATAGATGCTACAACAAGTCCTCTTAGTAATTTCCACACAAAATAATTATATGCATATGAACCGTTTAGTTTTTCCTTGTAACATACAGGGAACGAGGCGAGCTGGTTAGCTTAATCCAAAATTTGGAAACTAATGGCAATCCAGGTTTAAAAAAGGAGGAGGATTCCACCACACCTAGCGATACTGGAGAGAGCAAAGATGGTGATGGAAGTCTGGGTATCCAAGTTATTCAAGGTTTGTAGGAATTAATTCACTTGGTGACCGATTTGTTATAAAGAAAAGATACGAAGATATTGATTCGCTCATTTTTACAGAGAAGCGAGAAGATCTTCCGGAGGAAAAGTTGCAGTTTCGTGTGCCTTTACTTACCAGCAAGGAGGAAGGAAAGCTTGGGTTCGAAGGACCTTTAGTACAGGAGGAAAATAAATTACTCATAAAGGTATGACTTCAGCCATGCATGCATTGTCAGTTGCACAATAATTTTGGCAGTCGATGGTGAACAAGTTTAACAACGCTTCTCCCAACAGCTGCTAATTAATTATGGTAATGTTGATTTCAGCACGAGCTAATGGAAACAGATGTAGCACAAATCGTGGATTCAAAAGAGGACATCACTTTGAAAGTCGAAAAATGTGAAAGCCAAGATTCAAGTGTTAGTGATGTTCCTTCTGTGGAAATGAAAGAAGCTGAGATGACAATAAAGGTATTCATAATACAGATGGTTCTGAAACATATATATAAATATATGAAAAATTAAGTATGCATTTACCTATTTTAGCAGACATAGTTTGGGGAAAACTGACTTATAACATTCATTCATTAATGAATAAATAGTGTGGGACTTGTTACTTGTCCATTTCGCTAAACTTGCTCAGTAATTAAGGTGCTACATCAGTTGGCATCAATGAAAAAAAACATTTATTTCTTACATTCTTAAATAGATAAAAGAGGAGCCGATGCTAATTGATGAAGACACAATTGTTGAGCCAAAAATACTTGAAAGGAATGGTGGTCCTTTACAAGCTGAATCAACACCGCTTCCAATTTCTGAAATTATTGGCTTCAATGCAAAACTGGAGGTGGAAGACCAAGAACAAAATAAAGAACCAGCAGAAATGGTAAGCTCAATACAAGTTTTATCGTTTTTTGATAGACTTTTTCATATCCGAATTGGGAAGGGTGCGATACTTATAACATAACTACTGTACATGGTTTTTTGTTTTTAATGCAATATGTTTTTTTAGGAAAATGGTACATGTATTGGTGAAGCAGTTCTGGATTTAAGTTCTAGTGTTCGTGCCAGTGTTATCAAGCTTGCCGAGAAGCCAACCAAAGTTGATACTGCCTCTAACAATGTCGAAGCTGTACTCCCTGGCATTGTCCCACAAACCTTAACTTCTAGTGCTGCTAAGCATTCTCAAGAAGAAGCTACGGATTTGACTACTGTCAAAAGGAATGATGAAACCGTGGAGTGTGACAGTTTAGAGAACATCCCATTGATTAAGGATTCTGGGCCAGTAGTTGTCGCAGTTGCACAGCAAAATGACGGAGAAAAATCACTAACAAAAGATCTAGAGGCTTCTGGAAAGCCTGTGCTACCTGCGGAAATCATTGAAAAGGTGGTCCGGGAGCCAATCAAGCATGAGCAAGAACTGAGTGATAGAGATAGGTGTGAGCGCATGAAAATGCCCTTGAAAAAGAGGAACATTCCGAAAGATCTTGACACTGGCGATTCAAGGCCCATCATTGTAGAAAAAGCAATCAAATGTGAAATTCCCCTGAATATGGAACTTACTCCCTTGCAATCAGTGGAAAATGAATCTGATGTGAAAATCTCCAATGCTGAAGTGAAGAAGATTGACATTGCAATAACCTCACCACTTCCGAATCATCCGGAACCTAATGTGCCTACAGATACTATACCCATTAGTGGTCAAATTACTGTTGATCCAGTTGACGCCGAAGTGACCGTGAGGGACAAGCTGGAAAGTGCCCCATCAAATTCAGATAAATCATCTGCTGATGTTCCTGAAGCAGTCCTAACAAAGAATGAAAACTTGGATAATTTATCTATAGAATTGATTGATACTGGTCAGACTTTAGCATTAGTGGAAAGAGATTCTACACCTGATGCAATAGAAAGAAGGCAGTTGTCAGTGGCAGCAAAGGAATCATCTGAAACTGTTGTTAATGCCGAATCAAATGATGTTGATACTTCTGATCTGAAAGTTGCTAAGCTTAGACTGAAAAAAAACGTGGATGGAAGTGCTGTCATTGATGTACCGGAGAAGCAAACGCACACACTACAGCCAAGTGATGATCTAGTGAAGGAGGACGGAAAGCCAAAAACGCTGTCGGAGGAAAGTGAATCACAAATACTAGAACGAACAAACCAAGCTGACGAATTAATTACAGAGTCGGCTGATCGAAAGAATGTGGAAGAAGAAACACCGATTACAAAACAAATAGATATTGTGCATTTATCCAGCACGGTAATTACGGAAGGATTGAAAGAAGTTGAAAAAGTTAAGGTTATTACGGAAAAGGTAATGGAATCCATAGCGACATCTATAACAATCGAAACTGTTGAAAAGCTGTCACCACGTCTGGAGTCAGCCACTAAAACGGACAAAGAAAACGAAGATTTTCCCGATTCTAAGGCAATTGATACATCCGAAAGTGTGAAAGTGGTTAGGCCTGACAAGTGTGATGAAGCTGTGGAACTGAAATGTAATGCTGAGGACAAAACAGAAAACGTTGTTTTCCCTGTTACTGTAAATTCCAGTCTTGTTAAAATGGGGGAAAAGGACCCCTCAATCAAAACATTGCAGAAAGAATTCGGAGTTGGAGTAACATCACCAGAGCTAGAGAGAATACCTGAACAGGGAGCTTGTTCTGATAGTCATCAATCTGATATGCGGAAGGCTCAACGTAGTGAGCAATGTCAGCACGACGATCTTCCCGATTGTAAAAGTATTCAAAATAAGAAAATTATAAAACCGTTTGAGAGTTCCAAGGATCAGAGTCATAAAGGGAGTTTAGATTTGTCACAGCAGAATACTATTGAGGAAAGTGACAGGGTTTCTACAAATACAAGGAATTTATCAGACAGGACTACTGAAGAACTTAGTGATAAAAAGGAATCAAGTGATTGCATCAATATTTTGACAAATGCTAGTGAACCAGTTTTAAGTGAAAGTAAAAGGACACAAGGTTCAGAAAATCAAAGATGTAAAAAAGAAAAATGTAAATCAGAAGATGGTCTAAACGGGAATTCCATTACGGAAAAAGAATTTTCGTCAGAAGATGTATTAATTGCAGAGCAAAAAACCGTTGACAGTGATATGCTAGACGGCCAACTGGTCTCAGCAGCAAAAGATTTGGCAGAGAAATCGAGTGACAGTACAAGTGTCAGTGATCCAATTGCACTCGACGATAACGTGACAAAACCAAGTCAGGATGAAAAGGAAAAGAATGAAAGTGAAAAAAGAATTGAAGTTGTAGAAGCTAATGATAATTCAAATTATTGCCACAGTACAACTGGCGATTGTGTGCCGGTTCCAAACATTACACCTGTGAAACCCGATTTGAAATCCCAAGATTCCATCGACAATACTAAGAGTGTGTTAAACGATTCTGCTGTTATTGTAAAGAAGAAAAGAAGATCAAGAAAAGCTAAAATGTTAGCAGATCAAGAAAATCAGAAAGCTTCTTTGCCAGATGATTCTGGCAAAATAGATATTGAAGCATCTAGCCAAAACTCCACTCAGTCGAAACCACACGACAAAGTTGAAGAAATCAGTGATGCGCAGGAGATTGCAGCAAATACAAACAATAACGATTTACCAAATGAAGCCGAGATTCCAGTTCCAGAGCGTAGAATGACCCGGAGTTTAAGACCAAGGCCCGGGCAGCCAGCAGTGATTGCACAACCAGCTAGGAAAGAAAGAAAAAAACCTGGCCCCAAGAGTGTCACTGTTAAACAGAAAAAAGAAACATTAAATGAATTGGAGCCAAAGGTTCCCAAAAGGATGGGTAGACCACCCAAGGGAACGCCAAAGCCTGTGAAAGTAGTTAAGCCTACTCCAAATAAGGGAAGAGGTAGGAAGAAAGCTACTGTCGAATGCCTTGCAGTGGAGTCGAGTGATGATATTGAAGAGGTTATAGAAGCCGCAATCACTCCAACAAAAAAACGAAAGTTAGGTAGGTGCACAAAAGCAGTCTTTCAATTCTAAATATATATCCCAATTATGTTCCAAGCTATGTCATTTGCAAACTCTTAAACGAAAGCTCAAGTTATACATTACATGCATTTATATGAAATTTTGCAAGCAATTATCTTGAATTTCTGAGAAAATACAGAGGTTCCAGGCAGCTCCCCCACCATTTTAATTTTATGGAGACCCCAGATGACTGGAACAGCAGACTATCCTGGCTTTAAACCATTATTATGGGAAACACAAAGTGTTGGCACTGTCGCTTGGTCAATGTTTGTAATATGTTTTTGGGCATATAGACATTTAGTCATTGTTAAATTGAATATTTATGACTTGCATAGTTAACCAGCTTGAATTTCAGAATCATCTGATTTGGAGGAGGATTCTTACTCTTCAATAAAACGCAGCCCACGATTACGAGCCCAGCGACAGAAGGTACGAAGTGAACAGCAACTCATCGAGGAAGAGATGCAAAGACGAGCTTTGGTTGCTAAAGTCAAACGCCCCTATAAAAAAAAGAAGCTGGGCTTGAAGGTAATAAAATAATTTGTTATCCGGTCTCTTTTTTTGCTTTGGAATCTCTCATCAAAAGGATGACATTTTCAATATGTTCAACTTGAATTTTATTCTGCATTATACGTAAATTACTCGTACAAGTTTTTGTGCCACACAAAAGGTGGTTCAGTGTTACCTGCCTGGCAATCAGGAAACCCACATTCTATCCCGATCTGGCAATCACAGTTGTGGTTTTTCGTGGTTTCCCACAATTAATACAGGTAAATGTGTGGATAATTCCCCAGAACCGGCCACAATCATCCTTTACACCCATTATCTTTGTAATCCAATGCATTGGGCACAATTCATAGTATACTAATTCTGTATACTGTAGGTACAACACTGTAGTTTAGCAATGCTACTGAAATTTAACTTTTGCGTTTAGTGATTTGAACAGTGTGAATGGCGTCTTCAGTGTAAAGGTGTATTTGAATTTGGGAAATGTATGTTTCATTTGTTGAAGCAATTTAATTCATGGGTCAAACAGTTTTTTGATTGGTAAATTTTCATCTTCAAGTTGTCTGGCAAAGGTCAGGAAAAGCGGGAATCGGGCAAGAAGGAGGTATTAACCGAAGAGGAAGTGGAAACTGTTAAGGGCAGGAAGAAATTAAAAAAGAAAAAACACATCAGCTCCAAGCGACGAAAGAAAGGTACAAATCCTTGGGACGTTTCATCGGAATCTACTTCGGCGTCATCTGAGCCTGAAGAGCGCAATGAAGAAGTTGAAGATGAAGATGAAGAATTGGTGTTTAATGATGGTAGTGATCATGAGTTCTCACCAGAGAGTGAACCTGAGGATGAGGATCCCAATTATGTTCCAATGACAGTGAAGCGAGCAAGAACAGTGAAACAGGGTAGGCTATCCAATTTACCTTATTACCTGTTGTTATTTTATTTATTTTACTTTTATTTATTTATGGTACCTTGATCATGTTGTTCCTCTTGTATGGTCATTGAAATAACCTAAAGATCACAGCTTAAATGTTGCAGTTATTGAATATCATTTTTGATGTAGGCAATGCTCAGTTTTTAATAGGGATGCATGTTATGCAAAATAAAAATTAAATTTGAGTTGTGGAATAATGTTTTATTGCCATGATTGCAAATAAACCATTCCGTATTTACTTCCACACAATTTAGCTAAAACTGGAAGTGGTGAAGAAAGCAGCAGCAGCGAAGATGATAAACCTTGTAATAAATGTGGGAAATATGATCACCCAGAATGGGTATGTGTCCATTTGTTTTAATTGCATTGTAGTAGTATTTAGGTTCGTCAGTTTAATTTTATGTTCATAGATTTTATTGTGTGATAAATGTGACTGTGGCTATCATACATCTTGTCTACGACCACCTCTACTGGTCATTCCTGATGGGGATTGGTACTGCCCACCATGTGGACATGTAAGCGATATTTTTATTGTTTTTAACTTTTAATTCAGTGTTTCCCAAAATGCAGGTCACTAAGTTTTTCAAACGTGAATATCTTCAAAAAGGTTGTGTAACCCGTTTCCTTTGATGTGATTTTGGTATCGCCAATCATCTGATTTTCTGCTTGTCTCTGTCTTGAAATAGAAAATTTTGGTGGAGCGTTTGCACGAACAATTGAAAAATTTGGACCAGCTTCTCAAGAAAAAGGATAGAGATGAAATGAGGTATGTTTAAAGTTTGTTTGAAGAATTTCAGTTTTTTTTCAATTTTCGAAATTTCATTATATAGAAAATTTAAAACGCACAATTTTTATTCTTTTATCCAACAGTAGAAGTTTTTGTAACATTGTTCATAAATTATTAACCTCATAACAATCTTTAATTTTTTTGATGGCATTTAATATGTAGAATGCAGGTTTTGCCACATTTGTGCAGGGTATACCAAAAAGGGCTTTACAACTTTGAAAGCGTTTAGAAATTTATCCAGAATATGTCGTTTTGTAGCAAAGTTAATCCAGTTTCATATCCACTTGTTCGGTGCGTTACGACACCATCGATGTTAACGCAATTTGCAATACTGCATGCAAACCATCCATGCAGATGAACAGCAATGTTCAATCTGGAGATAATGGTAGCCATTATCAATATGCAATTTGGTGCTAAGCGTGCTTTTAGGAATAGGTGTTCGCTTGCACTATTAGCTTTTCTCTAAAAATAACTCCTCAACCGATTTTATACTTTCCTTAAATTTGTAAAGCTTTCTAAGTTGGAAAGTTTTCTTATGGTCCACCTTGTATTTGTTATAATTAGAATCATTTGTACGTGTAGTTAAATTTAAAAATGTTATCAGTTCTTAGCATTGCTTAATTTAAAAGGAGAGATTTATTTATGTTGCTAGCTATGGTAAGGTTTAATTTGCTATTCCTCAAAGTTGTTTATTACAATGAGTTTTATTTATAGGAAAAAACGATTAGCTTATGTGGGGATCAGCTTGGATAATGTCCTTAAACCGGTAAGTACGACTCTTCATTTCATCAATAATAGTGCAGTTTTGGCTGAAAGATCGTTCATTTGCTGACATTTTTCCTAATATTTGAGATTATAAATTAGTGAGATGTTGCTAATTTCTAAAATGTTCAGATGTGGGGAGTTTTTTTTGCCTGATGCCATTTAATTTGACATCAGATTATTGTGGGAACTGTTTATCCGAACTCAAAACCAGATTTTCATACAGGAGAAGGAGAAAAAGGAAAGTGTTGGGGATGAAGAGGAACTAGAAGAAGAGCGAGATGAGGGTGATTCTGATGATGACTACACACTTTTGCGCAAACGCTCAAAACGTCAACGCAAGGAAGTTAGCTACCGTTTTAAAGAGTTTGATGAGCTAATCAAATCTGCAATCCATGATGAGCCTGTTCTAGATTCTCTGGAGACTGGAGTGACAGGTAAGTTTGATCTCCTGATAATACTAAATAATCTTTTGACTGCGTTTGTTTGCAGTCGTGTGCATGAGCTTGCATTCTGCTTTTATCTGCACTATCTAATTTAGGATATACACTGTATCTAACTTGTTTGAGTACACTGATGCATGGTTCTTTAAAAATCTGGTTGAAACAGTAAGATACAAATCTTTTGCATAGAAGAGACCAGGGCATGTTGTTTATATATGCATGATATAGAACCTAAAACTGCTGGTGTGTTCCAGTTGTTCAAAGCTGTGACCCAAACAAGAACGGATCAAGGAATTTGAGGCTGGTTTTGTTGTTTTCAGTGGCAGTAACTTTAGCTAAAATGATGTGTTCCATTGCAAAAGGAACACTCACTTAGACTGAGAAATTTGAATATTGAAGTAAACACAAAAGACATGCCACTAGTCAAATGTGAGTGTCGACTGCTAAATTAACTGTGGATAGGTCATTCAAATCACTATACTAACAGATCGTAAACTTTAGACAAAAGATTGCAAAACAGCATATTTCTTGTTTAATGGTATCAAATGAGTTAAATGGCGCAGCAAAGATATCATTCGTTGCATTAAAAAACAGCAATAGCCTGGTATGTGCAGACGCTGTCATATATGTATTTTTTGGGTTTAAGGTTCATGGTTGGGATAAAACTGTGCGATTTTTCTATGCTATGCTATTTACTATGCTATGTTGAATGACTAGAACCATGATATTGAGCTGCATTCAGGCACTATGGTTAATTTATAAAAGTGTCACATTTGCGAAACTGTCAGCTCGAGTTTTTTTTTATTTTTGTGTATTGTCAATTAACACTGGACATACGTTTAGTTAGCTGCTGCGTTTGTTTATATATAGTTTATATATAAGTGAATTAGCTGTTTTATGAGAAGGTAAGTACTTGTAATATCTTGAATTTTAGGATATGACTTTATAAATGTATTTGTAAGTTTATATTGATATTTATATATATAATAAAAGTATGTATATATATAATATATATATATACTTTTATTTGGTAGACTTTCGTTAATCCACTGGTTTTGGTGTTTGTGTTGACATTTTGCAATTAGCTTGATAAAATTGGCTATTAGGAATATAGCTTAGGAGCTAGGTGGTACAGTCCATTATCACACATTTTCACTCTTTAACAGAAGTTCCTCTGGTGCAGCAAGGGGCGAATTCACAAACATTCACAGCATAATAATTATTTTATTCGCTTTTTCACTATATTTTCATGAAAGCGTTATCAAAATATAATGTGCTAGAATAAAAATTGACCATGCCACCTATCTAAGTTCTATACAGCTGTATATCTAGTCACAATATGGTTCACCTGTTATTAGTAATAATACTTTTTGTATTATACATAATTAATTGTAATCGATTAATGCACTGAGAATGAAAGTGTCGTAATTTGGACCATATTTTAAATTTTGAGTCAGCAATTTCTAATGCGTGCTTGTTTTTAGCGTGTTCAACACGTGGAAAACCAGCATTTCGAAAACAGAACAATTCACCAAGCATCTCATAATGATCAATTCTTGTTTGGGGCACTCCAGTTATAGCTATAGTCACTCCTATGTATCATGATTGCAACGAAGAATACTGAAGAATATGAGAATATAAAAGTCAGGCCATTGTCATGTCTTTACAAAAATTCTAATGCCAAAGGAATTGGGTATGATTTTAAATATGTTGTAATAATGCATTTGAGATGTGCACGTATAAATTTAATACCCTAGTTTAACTTTTGATAAAATTTCTACATGTAAATCTGGTCCTTGAGGCCAGCACATCGGAATCGTCTGACAGTAATGAGGAGGCTGCTTCCTGCACACCCACTGAATTTTACCATCCCACATTGCATTTATGGTCATTTATTATTTTCAAAAAATCACAAAGATACCCTTTTGAACAACCTGGCTCATTATTTTCTCCTTGCTGTGCATGTAGATAACAAACAAGGACGTGGTGAATTTCGGCGTTTGTTCTTCCCTGTTACTAACCTGTCTCTTTCCCCACCCTTTCCTTGTGGTCTGCAGCACTTAGCAACTGGTCTCAGAGACTGACACAACAGTGGGATCGGGTACAGCAAGACCTAGGGTTCAGGTTTGGTGACGATGGGGTGCTGGAAGATGCCCCAAGAGGATAGAACTTCACTGTGATTCTCTTCATCCTGCTCTGGAGTGCTGATCACCTTGTTATGTTTTGCTTGCTCATGGTGAATTTTTGTGTATTCAAATTTCCTGGTTCTAGTCATTCATTGCCATTAATTACCTGCGCCTAGCTTCGCTTCCAATTTGTATTAAAAGGCTAGGAACGTTCTTTCTGTTGTCTCTCCACCTGAATGATTATCTAGCGCAATGCGAGCCATTAACTAACATGCATATCCTAAGCGCAAGAGATATACTAGAAGTTAGGGCTTTTCATACTTTCCTATTAGTTTCACAGTTAGCCTGATTACATATACATTTCGACTTAAATGATGCAATGTCATCACTTGCATTAGAACTTTTAGCACACTGTAACCAAACGAGCTTTTATATCAAAGATGTTGCAATTTGTTCACTACGCATCGAAGGGATACTACACACAATTTGTTTCACCTCAACCATACGCATGTTTTAGACAAGATCATATTCTTCCATGTTTCGTTAGATAATGCAAGGTAATCGACAAGCCCTGTAATTTAGTATCATTGATGAAATTGTCAAAATAACATTTTAGACCCATTCAGAACAATTTTACAACTTAGTAACTCCAGCTTGTAATAAATACATTCCAAAGCATTAATTAGCAAAGATGAATTGTTTGTTCGTAGGTAGAAAAATCGAATCATGTTTCGATATAAGCTTATGAGAGGTTGTCCAATGATATTTGTTTTCATTAAGTCATTATTTCTGTTCCATTCATATTTCACGTTATAGCACTAATATATTGAATGTGTAGTACTAGCATATACATTTTATTAGGTTACTGATGTGAAAATGTAGTCTGACTGGAATCTCATTGGAACAGTTTTCATACCATTTGTATGGGTTGGGTCTGTTCCGATTCGAAATCTGCTAGATTTTTTTTATTATTTATTTGGTTAAGTAAGGGAATATTTTTATGCTGAAATATTAAAGTAAAATAATTCTGCAAAAGGAAAAAGTACACTGAGATGCCTGGCTTATTTTAGGAGTTATTTTCTTAAGTTATCTTAAGTTATACCAAGTGTGAGATGTAGCCTACCCTTAATACCAGATACTATCTGTTTTGACGGTGTTATGCTTGCATTTATGACGAATCGCTATATGCCCGAAGTTATTTGAATGTCATTATTTGAAGATTTTCACACTTTGACTCCACAGAACGTTCATGAGGATGCATTAATAATTGTAATCGTGGAAAGGTCCCTTTTATGATACCCTATGACTTCAAACTTTCAGCAGTTTCAAAAATGCGTGAACACTATAGTATGGATGCTCAATCCCAGCAAAACTATGAAGAAAAAGTAAAACTCGAGGGAGCAAGGAATTGTGACGCGATGATTCAAACTATTTCATGTGTGTGTAAATCTACCACTCATTCTCTTCTGTTTTTTCTACAACATTCCCATTGAAAAAAAATTGAACCTTGTTAATGAGAATATCAATGTATTTACTAGTTTTATTTTGCATTCAAGAGTACACCTAGCTAATTAACCTTATTTTTAAATGAAGATCACTTCATTTAAATATGTTAGATTACTAGTAGTGTGAATTAAAAGGTTATTTCAGCAATGAATGATGCAAAAGGTGATTTCAACTTACATGTTTTGTTCACCAGATGATCGATCATTTGATCTACTCAAGATTTCAGATTAAATTTAGCAGAATCATTCCAATCAATTTATATACGTAGTTCTCTTAGCTTCTGTGGATGAGTGGCAATGGAAAAGTTCTCATAAATAATTTTCCGATTATTTAACTGAAGAAATTTCCAATAATGTTTTTATATTATATGACGATCTGAAATTAATTAAGATCAGTATAGGCAGTGCTCCGTTTGTGTTCGAATGTATATCCAATTAAATCAGGTGATGATTCCTTGACTGCACTATCTAAACCAGATGGGAAGACTAGCAACATAATGTATTACCTATGTTGGGTGAGAAGATTTTGCAGCTGCTTTACTGCATTTTTCTCAACTTTTCGATAATCTGCTATTGCAATTTTTTATTTTTTGCTGCTTTCACATAGCTTAATTAATTGTTGGTTGTTAATTATGTTTCTACTATAATGTAGCATGCTATTTAATTCCAGTTCACAGTTTTCAACTAATGACGTATCACTGCATAGCTTTTTCTTGTAATTACAATGTGCCCTAAATCGTCTGTAATAGCATGCTCAAGCTGTGCATGTGAACAGTACTTTCAGTAAACTATTCAGGAATGCCATTCTACTGCATTTTATGAAATTTGTATTACTTATTGTCACGTTTGACTGCATAAGAGCATGGTAGTAGTGACTTTTTTTACTGCAATTTTTTTTTCATAATGCAATGGACCTATTTGCACTGTGTCGATTATTTAGTCCAATCTGCCTTGGATAGTAGTCGTTATTGTTTTTCAACATATCTGCAGAGGTAATAGCTGAAATACATATTGTTTATAATCTTAGGGATTGGCAAGGGAAAGGATATGTCAAATATCACTGATGTGCCTCCTGAAGAGTCGGAGTTTGACATCATATCCAATAGGAAGAAACGCAAGCACCGGCGATTAAATGACTTGGATACTTCAACAGAAGAGGAAGATGATAGTGATGAAGATTTCAAAGGCACCAGGTTAGGCAGTTGTTTAACTCATGCACTGTTATTTTCAGCTTTTTGAAGTGCAACAATATAACCCATTCCTATTGAAATATCATTGAACTTAGAATGTTTACCCCAACCTCATTCGGTTTGCCTAACGAGGCATCAGCATCATATTAAACAGTATTTTTATTGATGTAATTTTAGTACAAATTCTGAGCAGATTACGGAGGAAGAAAGTGGTGGTGCTCACGATGACAGTGACGACAGTTGGCAAGGTGAACACAGGTCGGGCCGTTCTCATCGGCGAGGAAGGCGCCATGACGACTCTGATTTCAGTAAGAGCATTGACATAATGTACTGCGGCGTAATGCAATGAAATCCAAAAAAACTATTGGCCATAGTATATCCATTTTGACAAAAGATAGTGAAAACTGAGGAGCACAAAATGTGATAACTAAACAAATGAAATTTGAATACATTTTTGACATAATGTGACGCTGGCAAGCTACATGTAGTTGGTTCTTTTTCTCTGCATGGATTTAAAAATTACAATTGAAAATATGAGTGTACAGACACTTCTAGCTATACGTTAATGCACAGGAGACCTCACTGAATGACTATCTACTGTATTCATCGCCATATTTTATTTATGTATTTTTAGTCAATGATAGCGATTTGGATAGTGATGATAATCGTCGAACCGTGCGCCGTGCAGCAGCAAAGAGTGTAAATTATCGAGAGCTTTCTGATAGCGATGATGGCGGCCAAAGGCGTAAACGTATTGATAACACCAGATCAAAAAGGTAGGCTATCAAATCAAAACATTAATCACAGTGAATTTTAGCATGTTGTTCTGCCCATATTTTTTATTTTTTTATCATTTTTTTGTTCTGTGTAATTTGTCGATTTATTATACGTTTTGATTATACATTGAAATATGATCTCCCAATTCATATATTTTAGCTCACGGGGAGCAATTTCCGACGACTCTGAGGAAGAGTCAGAGGACTCAGATTGGAAAAAATCCAAGAAACACAGTAGCGGTTCTTCAAAGAGCAAGCAACGAACAGGTCGAAAAGCTTGGAGGATTGACAGCGATGACGACAATGACGATAATGACGACGATGACGAAGAAGAGGAGAAGGATTCCCGTCACCGCCACACTCGAGGTAAGAAAACGAGCTACGAGGAAGTGCAGTATTCGAGCAACAGTGAGGAGGAAGTGAAAAAGTCCAAAAAGAATTCGCGACTCAAAATCGGAGACTTTGCCAAAGATAGTGAAGATGAGCAGTCGTCGAGTGAAGATGATACAGATGAAGAAGAAGAAGATGAGGAGATTGAGGAGAAGGAGACCGAGAAGGTGGAACAAGATGATAAAGTCAAAGGGGAGGACAAGGTAAGCAAAGATGCAATTGAAGAAGCCAAAAATAAGGAAGGAACAACCAATGAAGGAAGAACGTCACCAACAAAAGTACCGCAAGAAGACGTGTCTCCAGCAAAATTGATCCCGAAGAAATTCTGTGAAACAGAATCGCTTAATAAGGAAGCAGAACTGAAATCTAAATTGGCAGAGCCACAGCCGAAAGAATCATGTGAAACAGATGTCTCACCAGTGGCTGTAAGTCAGCCTGCAGAAATCAAGGCTGAGAAAACGCCAGCAGTGCCCACCCCAAGTGAAAAGCTCGTGGAATCTCGGACGTCC
Source organism: Cylindroiulus punctatus (assembly GCA_034695085.1). Lineage (NCBI taxonomy): Eukaryota > Metazoa > Arthropoda > Diplopoda > Julida > Julidae > Cylindroiulus > Cylindroiulus punctatus. Next base: position 20,607 of record JAQFYZ010000795.1, read on the forward strand.
ACCAGTGAAGCCGATAAGTCTGATGCGGCAGAAATTACTGGCTCTCCAACAGAGCCAGAAGTGGTTGCTGTTAAAGCTACAGAAGAGGAAACGTTAAAAACTAGTGTTATTAAGTCCGTAGAAAGTGTAAAGAAGGAAATGCTCGAAGGCACAAAGGCGCCTTCACCAAAATCGGAAAACAAGCCGAAAGATTCGGCACTCCAAAAAAAGCAAGAAGCGGCCAAGTCTCCAGCCGATGAACCTCCTTTCATGGATCGCGTCAGGCCTGTTGAATTTCCCGATAGACCCAGCCCTCTAAAGCCATCCGCGGTGGAGCCCTACCCCGTTGAATCCAGTCCATCCAAGTTGATGCTCTTGGATACTTACCCTCCAGTGCGTGGCAGCCCGCAGTCGAAACTGACCCCCTTGGAACCGTACTCGTCATCGGCAGCGACGCCACCCTATGATCGGCCAAGGATGGCTGGTCCTGGTTCACACTTTCACGCAGACTATGGCAACTACCCGGGCCAGTACTACTCGCCCAACTACCCACCGCCGAGCAGCCAGTACTCACCGTCACCTCCCATGCCCGCTTATCAGTCCTCGCCCAACCCTTACCCCCCATTCCAACAACCATCGCCCAACTACGGATACATGCCCCAAGGCTATGGCGAACAGGGTCCCTACCATGGTCCACCCCAGCAGTATGGTCCTTATGGTAACTATAGCCCCCCACCGCAGCCACCGCCCGCTGGCCCCCCACCCCAGCCGCAGCCCAATGGTCGTTTCACCATAGATAATCTTCTTCAGCGCCGCATGGAGGGGGCTAGTGAGGACGATGATTTTTCCACTGTCAACGATTTGGTGTCGTACATCACTGGGTCATCTTCAGCAACGTCACAAGAGAATCCACTATAACTAATCCCAGGTTAAATGTAAGTAACCTTAGATTACATTTTGTGAGTGGCGGTTATGGAATCACTTAAGAGATCTGTAGATTTGGATAGCATTCCGTTTTCCAAAGCTAAAATGACAACCAATGCTGTCACTACTACCCTCCTGCTTAAAACTGGTGACCATGGATGGCGCCTATGATGTTAATGTGGCATAGCAGAATGTGAGTGGCATCGCATTTAATGTTATGGGTATCTCCGTTAATTCCCCTTTGTATGGGGAAACGTGCTCGGTTGCCTGATTGATCTATTCATGGCTACGGGATCAGTGATACTCTATGTTAGAGTTTCCGGTTATCTGGTCTTTTAAGTAGTTTTCCTGTGTACCACAAAAGTGTGTGATTTACAACTAACAAAATTGTAGTTTCATTGCAAAAGCTTCTGGTCTCCAGATATTAATTTAAATTTTCTTAAAAGTTATTCTTTCGCACTATTGCTCAGATTTAAAGAGCAAGCTGGCATCATGCAATCCTGGCATCCAGCACTACCTAATGAAAAAAACTTGAAACCTTTTGAAACAATTTGGAGACAATATTTTACTCATAATATATTTGCATTAAATTAAACTCAATCCCTACAATCATGAATACCATGTCTTTATTACATGCAAACATTTCAAATGTTGAACAGTCGACAATTTTATATCACGGGTTGACCTCTCATCAGGTGATGTCCAGCAATGCCACATCTCATTCTACTTCATCATATTTCTATCGATTGTGTATATGTATTCAGGATTCATCGTTGTTCATCCCCTGACCTTCATTCTATAGTCGAAACTAATGATAACTTTTTAAAGAATCATAATTGTCGCTGGGTTTAGACCCAGCCATGCATCGTATTGTAAATGCCTGAGTAGTCATACCATGCTCCTCTCCTCTCATTTTTTGGCTTGTGGTTGTATATCTTTGGTTGTGTTTCAACCAAATTTTAGCATCTGCGATTTCATGCCCATGGAAATCTCAACCTTATTTGTAATTTAATTAGAATGTGGATTCCACTAATGATTTTACTTGATCAAATGTAATCAAATTATTTCTTTCTTCATTTTCTTAAACAGACGCAGGAATTTTTTTGATGTGTCTGTACGACATCTTTTTAGTAAATATGGAACATGGCATTAAATTATGCATTTTGAAATTGCGTTAAAATAAAAATAAAAAATAAGAGAATCAAATGTTTGCTGCAGAAAAATGTTGCAAACATACTCAGGCCTTCAAGCTTAAACGGTTTTTAATTAATTTTATGTGTAAATATAAAGGTCCAAATCTTCTATTCAAAGATAGCAATGAGTAAAGATAATTATATTGGTAACTTCATAGAAACTTTGTTTTAAAAATTTATAAAGACCATGAAGAAGGAAAAACACGCTCTTAATGTGGGAAGTTTTGATATCATTTTTTTACAAAAGACAGACGAATTTTGAGATTGAGACAATTTCATATTTTAATATAGTCTTTGCATTATGGCTTTTGGGAGCACCATGCATAAACAACAGTCAATCGTAAAATTTAAAAATGTGTAAATTTCCACATTCCAATCACATGGTGGTTTGACAATATATTTTTGATAAAACTACCAAAATTCTTCTCGACTTATCGTAATTTTTATAGCATTTACTTCTGAATCTATTTTCTTTTAACCGATCTTCTATTGACAAAATGTTGGTCCTTGTATATAATTCAATTTTGTGTAGGATTATTTGACTACGATATCATTCATAATGTATTGTTTCCATTTGGTAGTTAAATTATCTGATAGCTCTGGGTTGTATGTAAATCAATATTGAGAAAAACAATGTTTAACATATGGTTAAAGTATGATGGTGGTCTTCATTCAACTGCAACTTTTTTGCTGAAAGTTATGCAATACAAGTTAATATAATCATGAAACGTTGTCTATTTGGGAAAAAATGCACCCTTTCACATAGTATTTAGAAAAATTAATACCAAAAGGTTTACTGACTACTGAGGGAACATTTCTATTTTTGTTTTTGCCTATTTATACACATTCTCCATTTTGTTGATTCTACAAACGTTGTTGCAATTCAACTATAATGACAAATAAAAATTGCAAATTCACAAAAAGGGGGTTCGTGCTGTGAAAGGCTTTTAATAAACGCCAACGTTTCAAATTTTCTAGTTAATGTAATCATTTGCCTATTTAATGTATCTTCAAGTGGGCTTGTGGAAATGATAACAAATGTCTATCCAGTAACGAATTTATTGATAGTTCAAATTTACTGTATGCAAGTACATGTTCATGTACAGTACATGTACATACAGTTATTGGTAGCTGATACACGCGAGCATGACATTAAAATTATTCGATAGGGCATACTAATTTACACGTAGATTTGACGTGTGAATGGAAAGGTTAGGACTTAGTAAATGAAGGTTGAGTTGGGCAATCCAGTTGGTATTCTTGCTATGTTTTCATCTGCTATTTGATTCCCACTATGTTAAGGGCCACATATTACTGTAGACCTACTTGTAAATAATACATGTATCAATATTTAACTCTTTGCTGAATCGTGCAAAGATGATGGGGTGAGGCAATGTGTGGCGTTAGTTGATCATTGAGTTTCAAAATGAATCAAATGGTTTGTCAATGTATTTATTTATTTTCTATTCCAAAAGTGAATTATTACTATATACTCCCTGTATCTTTGTATTAAATTCATGCAATATTCCATGTGCCCTCTGTATTCATTGGTATTTGAAATGTTTGAGCAGTAGAAGTTTGAAAATCAATTTGGTTTTTCTATATAGTGTCGCATTTTTGTTAGGCTTCGTGTAACATTCCAAGGTGAAAATCACACAAACGGAAACTATTATTGCATAATTATGTCCCCATTCGAGTGTTACCGAGGTCCAAGTCATCCCGGCAAAAGAACGAAAAAATGGCATCGTTCAGACCAATAGGATTCAATTTCCTGTTTGCGATTCGTCCATCCTGTAATATAATATCCGCAGAAACTCCTGAAACAGTACATCGATAAGCCGAATCTCTCTGATTGGCTGGAAAATTTTTCGTTCTTTTGCCGAGACGAGTATAGCGACCTCTGGGCGGTTTTGAAAGTGTGAAGTTTTAATTTCTTTGGAGTTGGTCTATGACTTCGGATTGCAGTTTGGGTCATGTTTAACTGGTGCGAGTTCACATGTGGAACTACCGGTTCATATTTCTCAATCGAAATGACTGATTTGTGACTGAAAAGTGTGTCGAATGACGAATTTCAAATTTCGGGATTGTGCAATTTCCTGACTGATTGAGCTGCACATCGTGTGAAGAGATTCCTGAGCGACGATAAACGAGGACTGGGGATTCATGGGCACAATTTTCCAGCAGTAAAGGTAATAAACTTATAAGAATTTACCAGCATGTTTGCATATTTCGTCGTTCGCTTGTAGTTTAATAGAGCCTTGCGTGATTCAGCAACCAGTCAATGACCTTGAGGTGACCACTGATGGTCGTGGTGCCCAAACCTTCGGGGTACACCGGTAATTATAATGCTCATACTGTATTTGGTATTCAGCTATCCCAAATGCATCACACCCCCAAAGTATATCACGCGTGCTTTTCTATGAAGCAGAAGATGTAAACCGACATGAATATAAAATTCATGAGTAACGTGGAATGGGGCCAGTTTATTTCGTGGTTTCAAGGATGAAGGTACACTGTACATGTGCGCCGAAGTAATTGCATTCAAATTTTCACTCAAAAGTTGCCCTTGACACCCCCTAATTTTACCAGTCTCTGCTATCGTGAGCCCCCCTTTCTAAAAACATTGGTATGTATTGTGTGAGGTAATATTTATTAATGCAATCTAACGCTATGATGCAATTCTAGGTGCTTAACCTTGTTTTACTGAAAATGCAGACAAACATCTTGATATTCCAAGGTAACATTAGGTAAAATTAATTCAATGGATAGACTACGTTGTTCTTGGAGTAACCATTTAAATTATAGTGGAGCCATCAAACTGCAATTTGCATTTAATATTCGTGTGGTATACGTGTATCACATTTTTTTAAATACTAGAAAATGTTACTGTGAATTTTTTCCCAACTACTGGTAAATTAAGTTTGGTGCTCTGCTGCACAGCTTCGCTGCATGGCAGTGAAGCCACCCTGTTTCCCTAAAAGGTACCACTACTCAGAAAACAGTATGCCAGTGACATCAGTTTTAAATATGCATATGATTTGTCATTAATAGGCCTGGAATATACACTGTTCACAAGCCCCATGTTGAAAATATTGGTCTGACACTTACTATGCAGTAATTAGATTACGAGATTTTTGAATAACCTTGATGGAAAGGTTCAAGGCTACATTGTACATCGGGTGACACAAATGTATACATTGTTCATGACTTGTAATACTGTCATTATCAATTCTGTTCTATTTGCGCGTTCTATTTTAGATGAGGGCTCGTTTCTAACTCACGCTGTATACTGCACATACAGCTGTATACCAGCTTTAAAAATTTAAGGTGTGAACAACATCATTCAATGAATATACATGTACATACAGTACGGTGTACACCGACATTAATATACGTGTAAACACAGCGCTCAGCGTTGTTTGTGGTCAGTTTGAAAGTATAATGGCAATCTTTATTTAAGCAATTATTTAATCTCTTTACATTCTGTTTGCTAAAATATGAATCCATTCTTATAGGTTTCGTTATAGATGGCCATATTTGCTACGAAGCATTCAGTACATATTTTATCGCATGCGCACAATGCATTAGCACAGTCTTCCTGTTTCATTAACCGACTAACGAAGTCGCCTAAATTAGAAAAATAACAAAATTCAGTGACACCAACTCCTATGGGGCTGAGGGGGTCGGGCCCCCCAATTTTATCCGGCCAATACATATATTCTGAGCTTCCTTTCCAGTGACAAAATTACTGATTAATGTTAAAATCTTATATTTGAAAATGGAAAGTTGAAACAATTACATTTTTGAATTCTGTATATCCATCATGATTGGTGAATTAAAATTGCAATCACGATAGTACGACTGTATGTTCCAACGTCTCATATGGCATGCAAAAAATTCAACCAGACCACCTTTGACCCAATACATGTAACATTTCAGCGTGTAACATACAAAATTAAAATATATTTTGGACCCGTATTAGCTAGGAGTTTCAAAAGTAGATTTTTGAGGACAAGTTTTACCATCTCGATGGTTGTTTTTAGAGATGCCCTCTGGAAATTTAAATTTTCCTACAAAGTTAACTTTATACTGTATTTTAATCAATTATTCACTTTTTATAGAGATTATACGAGGTCGTAAAACTGCAATTGAGAGTGCGTATTTTTTCTCATACATGTACTTTAATAAGTTACATGTAGCCTACCCTTTGCATATACTTTGCATTTATTTAATTTGAAAATGAAATCGGGCGAAATTTTTACCTCCATTACACGTAATGTTTCCATCTTTCACAGTGAAATCGTACCCCGTAGAATATATATTTATATTAATACCGAGGGTTTTTGAACATGCGCCGATTTCTCTTGTCTGCGTGTAGCAATCGTCGTGAGAGTGGCAACATCTGTAAATATTACATGTAGTTAAAATGATGAGCATGACCAGTCTCAGCTAATTTCAAAATTCTCCAGCAAAGCAGCTCTGCCTTTCTGTTTTATGCGCAAATGATCAAAGCCTATGCTTTGCCAATTATGACACGTTTTGACGAAAATCATAAACGTTTAAAGCAGTTTTTGAGCCAATTCTATGTGAAGGTGGCCATAACTAACCATGATAGTTACTTCACTCGGAGATTATATGACACATTTTTAATTTTATGAGCGTCATGTTTTGTTTTCAAGCGATGATATACTTCAACTAGCCAAAACATCTAGGCCAAAGTTGCAGTAAATAATCGCTGCAACTGTTCAACGCGTATAAATACGATACATTGTTGCACTTGTATGCAAATCAGAATTTTATAATGCATGCATTCTCCTCTGTATAGGGTGCACATATGTATATTGTATGATGTACATTTAGAAAATGAATAGAAATCTTTTGATGACTACTTACTCGTCAATGACATCGACAGGCTCTCCTCTCCCACCACGACCGCAAAAATTACCGTAATTGTTGAGATCTAACGGGTTTCGTTTAGTCGCTTGATGAATCATGTCCCCAAAATTTGCCAAACTGCGAGTCTGTATTCGCCCTGTAACATTGTTTTTAATCAATGTCTAATTAATAGTAGGACGGGTGCTTACAAGTAATTAAATTCCTTAATAAATTGTGTAAAATACGAAAAGTGGTCTATTCTACAAAACAATTTAATGATGTACGTGTGTTTACAAATGGTGTGTATCATGTATTTCTATTGGTAGTTTTATGAATGAAAAAAAGCCTAATTGATTTAAAGTTAAACGGTGCACACCCCAAATTGATGTTAGTCCTGCAGTATCTATAACACAACGAGAAATTCAATTGCAGTAATAATAAGCTTACGAGCGAGATGTGCTTCCTTGAATCTGGACAAATGCCTTACCCTTTATATGATTAACAGTTAAAATGATAGTATGTCAGCCGTAATTTGGTGTGTACCTGTTCGCGTATACTAATGCACTAATAGGAAACAATTGCACCTGTCTTGACAATTGAAACAGCATTCAGCCAATTAAGCTGCATACTGTGTTCACATGATGCAGTATTAGAAATATGCATGCTTACCTTCACTTCCATCATGCCTGGAAATCATTAGAAGTAACAGCAGGATTGCTCTAGATTTTTCCATGTTAGAGTTTGAAGTGGTACTGAAACCTAACTAGACTATCACCAATGCTGTTTTTCTTGTGGAAAAATTACTTACATTGGTTGTATCTGTTGGATGCTGCTTATATAGTCCACATGGATATATAGCTTTATTGTAATTAATTCACCACTTATGGCAGGTGTTTTGTTAACGAACTTATTATTATTAGTCCAAGGTTTAGTGGTTTTCAAAAACAAGGTTGATCTACGGTGACTAAACTGGGGACCCACTTCTTAGTATAACGAGATAGTCAAACGACTGAAATCTATTAAAATCTTCAATTTCAGCCAGTGTTTTTCAACATTTTCGTCTTGTGGTCCGCCTCTCTCGCTCTCGACCCACTTTTGCAATTAATTCAAGGTTCACTTGTTCGCGTTTATTATTTCTATGAATTTTCATGCGTACAGGTATATCAATTGATTCTGGCAATTCCTCTGAAAATTTGAGGCAAAAAACTATTCGTCTGGTTATAAAAGGAAATATGCTTATATAGCTAGACATTCTGGGCTATGTCTTTGTCACAGTGACATGGGCTTCATGCACTCGAGCAAAGTAGCCTGGTGATTATACAATGTATTGCCTAAAGTTAAGTAGAGATGAAAAACGCATCACTAAAAGTGAAATATGATATTAAAAATGCAATGACAACTAAAGTAGTTTAAGTCAAATGTTTCGTAGGTTTGAAAAACCTGGATTGACAATTATTTGAGTTTGTATATCAAATTTACTGAACTCATAGGCTGGCAGTGGTTGCCAGCAATGTGGGGCAGCTAAAGCCAGACGTTAGATCCTTATGTTAGGCCAGGTTGGCTTGGATTAGTTTTTAAGTGAATTTTCATCCGTATCGTCAATGATTATCACATCGAACCAAATGTGCATTCAAAATACATATTTGACACCTTTAAAGTTCTGTTCATTTCTGTGCTGAATTGTACTCGTCTTATAGGAACGCTGGAAATGATCACTCCTGACCACCACAATAATTGTTTTTGAATAAAATAACTTGTACTATAAGTATGAGATATTACTCCAGTGCCTGCAATAATTCTTAAAGTTGTGAACTATATGCCGTTTATTAATAAAAAGCAAATACAGATTGAAATAATCTGAAATAACGAACGCACACGTCTGAAATTGGAACGAGTGCGTTCGTTTTATACGTATGTAATATTTGTACCGATTTACTCGTAGATTGGTGGCTTCAAGGGCTGTACAACGCATTGCAGTGGTCCTACAGTAATCGTACTGCAAATGAAATAAAATATAAAAATGTACATCTATTTATAAATGTATCCCTTCCAAAATTTGATAATGTATTTACGCTTTAACCCAACGCACGAAGTTACGCAAATTATAAATCCTAATACCAAGTACAGTGCATAGAATGCTAAAATTCGTGGTTTACAGTCAATTTCAAAGTATAATGACCATCTGTATTTACGCAATTATTTAATCTCTTTACTTACTGTTTGTTAAAGTAGTCCTTTCTCATACGTCTTGTTATAGGAAGCCAAATTTGCTACGAAGCAGTCAGTACATGTTTTATCACATTCACACAATGAATCAGCACAGTCTCCCTTTCCAGCCAACACACTTATAAAATCGCCTAAATGGGAAAAAATAACCAAATTATTTATTAATATTGAAATCTTTTAAATTTTTGAATTTTGCATTGAATTCAAATCAACATTATTGGTGAATTAAATATCAAAAGAAGTAGGCATGAAATTAAACAAGATCATGCTCTGACCTAATAGCACTTCAACGTGTAATAGCATGCAAAATTAGAATATAAGCTTATTATGGGTCTGAATTAGCTCGGTTTAAATAATGTATCGGGAGAACAAGTTCTACCGCCTCGATGTCTTTATAGATTCCCTCTACTAATTTAAAAATGACCCTGTCAAGTAAACTTTATATTTCAATCAACAACATGTATTCACTTTTTATAGAGATTCGTGAATGTGTATTTTCTCTCAAACATTCACAGCCTACGTTTGCATTTATTTAATTTGAAATCGAAATCAGACGAAATAGTTACCTCCTTCGCACGTAATATTTCCATCTTTCACCGTGAAGTAGTACCCTACTGCATATATCTCTATATCAATTATGCCGAAAGTCTTTGAACAACCGTTGCCGTCTGCCTTTGTCTGCGTGTAGCAATGGTCGTGATTTTGGCAACATCTGTAAATATTGGTTCGAATAAATCAGCATGACCAGTCCATTCTCATTTCAAAATTTCCCAACGGAACAACTCTGCCTTTTTGGTTTTGTATACAACTAATTTCAGTGAAAGCCTGTAATTTTCCAGTTTTGACTGAAATCGTAAACGCAAAGCAGTCTTTGGATCAATTTTATGTGAAGGTGGCTAGAACTTCACTTAGAGATTACGAGACAAATATTTAATTTTATGAGCGTGCTGTTTTCAAGCGATATTTTTTCATTGAACTAGCCGAAGAAAGCTAAACCAATGTTGCAGCAAATAATCAGCTGCGACTGTTCAAGTAAAGGGCGTTTATATTGTATGATGTGTAATACAGATGAATATCTTGAATGAGTACTTACTGGTCAATAGCATCCACAGGCACTCCTGACCCACCCTTTCCGCAATAATTACCGTAATTATTGAATTTTAACGGGTTTCCGTTAGTCGCTTTAAAAATCATTGTCCCAAAATTTGCCAAATTGCGAGTCTGTATTCGCCCTAAACAGATTAAATTAACGTGTGATTAAGCGTAGACTTAAGTCATTCCATGGGAAATGTATTTTAATTGGACTATTAGTAAAATACGAAAAGTGGGCTATTTACTAAAACAATTTAACGATACTCGTAGATTGGATGATGGTGTGAATAATGTACAACTGTAGGCCTATTATATTGGTAGTTTTATACATGGAAAGCCTAATTGATGTTAGTTTAAAATCACCGTACAAATTGAAACTTTTCGATTACTACATCTTTTAAACTAATTTGCTACATATACATGTATCGCAAAGAGTGCACAACGCAGAAACCGTAAACTGGTGATGCTATTTACCGTGTTCACATGGTGGATTTACATACAGTATTTGAAATATACATGCTTACTTGCACTTCCATCATGCTTGACGATTACTAGAAGAAATAGCAAGATTACTCCAGATTTGAACATGTTCGATTTTGATGTGTTACTGATACCTAACCAGGCTATCACTAATACTAATATGCTTTTCTTGTGGAAATTAACTTGCGTTTGTTAGTCCATGTTGCTTATGTAGTCCCTATAAATATCATCATTTATTGTAATTAATTCGCCGCTAACGACTATTTCGATAAATTGTTAACACAGTACTGTTTAATTTAGTGTGATGGCCAGCAGGTGTTATTTTAACGAACTTATTAGTCCATGGTTTAGTGCATAAAGGTTTCCAATGACAAGGTTGCACATCTATATTGGTGACTTCAAAGTCCTCCCCCTCGCAAACAAACTCAGTCTAAGTTCTAAGGTATAATGTTACATTTATTAATTCAAGATTCACTCGTTAGTGTTTGTTATCATTTTGATTTATTCCTTGTATGAATTTCCATGCGTTAATCGATTCATTTTGGCTCATTATCCTCTCAAAATTTGAGGCAAAAAACCTTTATTCGTCTGGTTATAAACAGAAATGTGTTTCTCTAGACATTCTGCTATGTCTTTGTCACAGTGGCACAGCGCTTGCGCACAAGCGTTAAGTCCAAGTAGCCTGGTGATTATATTGCCTAAAGTAAAATAAAGAAAAAAAAAACAAGCATCACTAAAAGTAATATTTGATAATGGAAATGCAATGACAAATCAAATGGTTTAAACCAAACGGTTCGTAGGTTTACAAAATAGAATACAGATAGCCTGCATTGACAATCATTTGATTTTGTATATTAAATTGATTGAAATACGTGTACGGTTCAAAAAGTCCTTGATGTTCAGCTTTATATCAGTGATTATCCAGCTTTATACCTTCGTACATGCATTGATGTTTCTCCTCAAACTCTCATAACGCTTTAGTTAAACTATTTAGAGTCCTTATTATTAACCTCATCAGTTTTATAGTGTCCACTCCTGTACGTTATAAATTTACTGTATGTGGAAAGTTACCTCCTCTACATGTTATATTGCCATTTTCTATTTCGAATACATATCCTGTTGGGTACAGAAATATGTCATGTGGGCAAGTGCGATTCGAGACGGCGTCCTTGTAACAGTTGTCATGATTTTCACAACATCTGAAAGTTTGAAGATGTCATTATTAAATTGGGAGCCATACAAATAGAAAATATATTTAAATTCAAGACAGCATGTCAGAAAAATTCGAACCTCTTAATTCAGTTCTGATTCCAGTCCAGGAAAAAAAAACTTATTTGTATATTTATACTCCCATATCCAAAGAAAATGCATTTTAAATGCATTGTGCAATGTATTTAAATTTGCAAAATGTATTTGAAATGCATTTTGAAATGTATTTCAATTAAG
>JAQFYZ010000796.1:0-32791 GCA_034695085.1 Cylindroiulus punctatus
AATTATTGCAAAAGGCAGCTTTTGCTACTTTGCTGACTTTTTGCATTTTTTTGCAAAAATTTTGCAAAACCAGTTTAATTTTTTGCAAAAATATTTGCAAAACCAGTTTACTTTTTTGCAAAATTTTTCGATTCTATTATAAACTTTTATTTTTTGGTTCCAATCTATCTTGTGTAAATTTTCTATTTAGCCAAACGGGGTCCTGACCCCTGGAACCCCACCCTGGATCCGCCACTGAGTGGGATCCATGCAACAAAACCAAGTTTCAATCTAGCTACCCAATACCACATAACCCGACCAAATAATCAAACTAGAAAAGCAATTTCCACTAGGATGAACATATAGGACAAAACCCCATGCATCTTCAGAGGCATGGTTGGTATACCAACTGATCTAAGATGGAAATTCCAATTTCCTCTTCGTTAGAAAGCCCTTGAGAGGATATGCGAGTAGGGTCAATCAGCTGCCAATGATCTTGACGTCACCTTGGTAGATCATATATAACTGAGCAGTTTCTGTACACCATACTCATTTACCGTCCAACCAGTTTCTTGTATGTTGTCACCAAAAATGGCTTGGACAGATTTGCACCATAGCTTGAACATGGTAGCACTGACCATTGTTTGGGTGCTCTTCTCCGCCACCATCCACACCAGTTTCGCAGCCAACAGCACGACCGACCTGACCCCAGAGGAGTTTGTTTCGACCTACTCCCACCATCGCCTGTCGTCCGACTTCATACTGTCTGTGTACCGAAACCTCAGCAAGGGGGTGTCGCTGAACAATGCCACAGGCCGGCCAAAAAACTGGAGGACGGTCAAGGCTGCCGACACCATCCGCACCTTTCCAGCATTAGGTAAGCTCAGTTTCCTCACCAAAAGCATACAGTCAATCAGGGTAACTTTGGTCACTTTAGGCGACTATCATATATATATATATATATTATACTACTATATATACATGTTCATGAATATTAGGCGACTTCTATTTTCATAGACAATTAGGTGTAATGCTTGAGGAACATGGAGAAACGCATAAAGTTTACTTAGCAGTGGGGAGGAGGATGGCCATCTTGTTGGGTTTGGATCAAAATCCGCTATAGGTTTCTTATATGAATCGCTTCAGTATTGCTGTTATGACTAAAACTCACCATGATGAAAAAATTTGAAATTGCTTGGGGAGCATACATAAATTACATCACCAGCTAAGGGAGGGTAGGGGTTTGATCATTGGTTACATGTGGTTACAAAGGGGGGAGGGGGGATGTGCTTGGTGTTTACTGTAATCAGGAAACATTCAGTATCGGATTAGTAGGCAAAGTAGGCACATTATCAGCAAAATTTTGTGTCAACTAACTTGTAATTTATTTCTTTAGAATTATCAGGTTCCATTATATGCAGATGCAAATAAGTCTCTAGTGAGTACTCTGATGTCAATGAATGACTGCATCTCACATGGGAAAATTATGAATAAAGTTGAATACATGCACCTGCATGTCTATATTTTAGTGGCAAAGGGGGGGGGGGGAGTAAACTTTAAAATGGTGACGTAATTTTTAGGGGTAGGGGTAAGGCTGTTGGTTACACAGTGTTACAAGGAGGGGGGGATGGGGGTGAAAAATGAGAAAATGTGGTGACGTAATTTATGTATGCTCCCTTTGGTTAGATTGCGATTAGGGGAATCCATTTGGCCGTCCCCTCAATTGAGGGACAGTCATGAACGTTCGAACCTTTGAGAGATACATATACTTTACAAACTGAAACCTTTGCAGATGCCCACCAGGTGAACCAGCAGCTGGTCTACAAGTTCAACGTGTCGCATATCCGCAACAACGAGCGCCTCCGGACAGTGGAGCTGAGGATGCGCCTGCCCCCCCACTGGAAGTCACGCCAGGAGCTGCAACTCCTGGCCGTGGCCAGCCAGCCCAGCGCGACCGTGTATGCGTCCGCCATCGCCACGGTGTCCACGCACTTCGCGGCGGACGAGGTCACCATCATGGACATCACCACGGCCGTGCGGGAGTGGTTCGGGTTCGCCAAGACGAGAAAAATGCACAAGGACCTTACCTTGGACCTGGTGATCAGCGTGGTTCGCAATCGAAAACTGCCCAAGAAAAAAATGCTGCGGATGCTGCACCGCCGCGGCGTGGACAGCGACGAGGGCCTGCTGGACGCGATCCTGGTCGCCTACACGAAAGCCGGCGAACTGTTCATAAAGACCGACGAACAGCTTCCAAAACTGAGCACCAAAATGAACGACACGATAGAAGACGAGCCTGAATCGCCCGCCATCTTTGAAGAAGAACTCGTCAATGTGACCGAGACGCCGGCTAGGGAATCGTATGGGGATTTGCTTAGGGATTTTCCCCCACTGGCCAAGAGGACCGAGCGAAGCGCGATTTTCAAACAACCCAAAACCACGCCACCACCTGGCTCTTGTCAACGGAGAGACATGATTATCGACTTCGTGGCGATAGGGTGGAACCAGTGGGTGGTGTACCCCGGCAATTTCAACGCCTACCAATGCCGGGGCAGGTGCGGCGGCTTCGCCAACCCCAGAAACAACAACACCAACCACGCCATCCTGCAGAGCCTGGTGCGACTGCGAAACACAGTCAAGAACGTCCCGATGTCATGCTGCACCCCCAGAAAACTGTCCCCCCTGAGCATCCTGTACCGGGAAAACGACGGGGTGGTCATCAAACACCACCAGGAGATGATCGTGGATGAGTGCGGCTGCCTCTAGATCTGACAGGCTCGTGACAGGCTGACAGAAGACTTCTAGTCTTCAGATGAAAATGCATGTAAAGCTATGCACACATGTGAGCGTTTTCAAAGATAGACTGCAGTTTTTTATGACTATCCAATTGCAAATTTAAATGCATTGGACGCGAATTTTATATCGGATAATGATTTTATTGTGCGCGCGCAATTTCATATTTATATTCTTAATAAAATAGTATTTGCCTCATGTATGATTGCCTGAAATATTTATACATAACCGGGGCATGGGAACACTGAGGTGGGAGGTTACCACTAGGCGCATGGCATCTTCAGGAGATCAGAGCCATTCAATGTGCAGTGCTATATTTGGGGCAGATTTCAAAGTAAATTTGCTACTAATGTAACAAGAAAATATTTTGATTGTTATTGGTTAAACGGCTCATTTCAGTTTGGATGTTCGGTCAGTGAAAATCTGACACACAGTCAGTCAACAAAATGTGTCCATGAATTTGCAGAATTGAATCAGTTATAATCTGCTAACCGAAGCAACATACACTTATGTCAATTGAGATGTTCTTGACATTCATCATCCTTGATGCATGCAATCCAGGGCCCAATTTCCAAAACAGTTGACGAATCTGAAGAATACATATAGCGGCCGCTGAGGAATTGAGGTTTTCAGGTTTCCTAACCAATTAACTCAAGATTCATCAACCCCTCATTTTTGTATGAAAGAGGGCCCTGGAGTCATACACCTTGCAAGAAATTCATAGGAATGAAACATAGGAATGATATAAGTGATCACTGTTTAATAGTGTTACGTAACGGTTACAATTCATTGTTGCACGGGTATTGTTATGAAAATCTCCACTTTGATTGGGAATTAAAAAAAGTCCTAGAACGACCAGTCAAAGATTAACGCTGCACAACAATGATATAATGTATATGGAACAGAGTGAATGTCTCCATGAGGGTGTGTTGGCTGCAGCTGGAACATTTCACAAAACATTCCAAGGGGGGTCACATCAATTCTTATACATGTACATTTCCCGGGTCTTCCATGAGGTTGGCAGAGAATTCGGGTCAGTGATCGATGATATCATGGCTAGGCAAGCAGTCCGAGAACGCCTCAGCTATGGGCCTGTACAAATCAACGTCCGATATACACTTTTAAAATTATCCAACAAGTTTGACGGTAACAGTAACAAATGCCCTTGTTTCCTGCAGGGAGTTGTTCGGGCAACCATCACGCATTTCAGAAAGATAGAAGATACTCATATGCACAACAAATGGCCTTAATTAATAGTGCTCATTTACAAATTTACATAAAATGTTTTCGCCTAGCAATCCAGAGGTCATTTAGGAGCATAATGGTCCAATATACAATCCGATAAGGTGGCTCGTGACCAATGCAGACAAGACCTGATTTTATCAGGAGCATGTCAAAGTATTAAATATTTTCTTCAGCAGTGGGGTATCCAGAGAATTATCATCGGGAAAGTATTTGTAATGTAAAAAAACAGCACCTGGTAAGACGAAAGTCTGGCAATTTTCATTGTGTCAGAACTATTCAGCTTTCTGGGAACTTTGTCAACGTTGCCGGTTATTGTATACGAAACTATCCCCACATGCACACACACAAACAGTGCATGCATTAAAAAGAAAGCAGAAATGTTTTTCGGCAGTGCAGCTGCAATTTTTCTATAAAAACGTTTGGGTTTCTTTGGCATTGTCCCTGCTCCAGCACAGGCTCAATGTAAAAGTGGGCTTCTCCTAATGACTCGCAGGCTGGCAGTGATTGCCTGGTGGTGCCTCTCCCAAACCGTTAGTGCTAGGACTTGGAAATTTCGCATGGATGTTCCTTCAGTGTTGAAACCTATGATATCGCCCCATGCAACGTTCTGATATTGTTTACAAGTAGTGTAGCAATATGTTTTTTGAACAGCTGAAGCAGGGACTATATGAAAGCTTATCCAAAGATGATTATCTGAAAAACTGGTGTTAGCTTCTCCCACCTTGATAGTGTGACCTATATTTTTGGAAATCCAGACAACAGAGCTTTGCGCACTTGCAAAACAAAAAATACTTTCAAGAACGATGGCAAAATGAATTTCATGTTTTTTATTTGCTCCGATTTTTAAAGCATTCGTTAGAATATATTCCGACAAGAAGCCCCATTAAAAGCACAATTCTTGACCTACCGAAGCAGTTGTTATTAAAAAAAATTAAACAATGTACAAGGATCTGCTTCGTGTGTGTGTTGTGCATTTTCCTCAGCATCAGTTACCATCGCTGCTAGTTTCGCAATTTCGTGGTCCCCACCCTACGCATCTGAGAAAGCAATGATGCGTCTCGTACCAATATTTGTGCAGAAAGCCGCGCGAGTACCACCGTAGACCGCACAAAGAAATTGCATGACTAGTGGTTTAATACATGCTAGACAAATACCCCTTATTTGCCAATCAAGCGTGGCCGATGTAAGTCTTTTCGCGCATCCGTTTGAACTGTGTAAAAAATCTGCTGCCTGCCAATACACCCGCTTATCACAGCTCCCGACGGTGTTGCGCCATTTCCGATGTTCGCTCCTAGGCGCCTCCATCACTTTCGGGCACCAGTCTCCAACCAGCATTTCAGTCACGTGGAGAAGGAATATAAATAAAACGATGGGCACGGTCTGTTTGGGCGCCCAAGGCACCGACAGTGAGGCAACCAGGTGATGGTCGTTATATCCAGAACAGGTTACAGGGCAGCAGAATCAGTCGTCAAAGTGGGTGAGTTTGCTCCACAGGAGAGATAGGACTTAGGAATGGGTTCACTTACTCATTAGTTGGTGGATGTGCTTTAAAAACTCGTAATAAGAATACGTAGACTCTGACCGATCTTCGACGATGTACTGAAGAAACTCCTGCTTGTGCTTGCTGTTATTCCTACGGGATAAACGCACAAGATTAGTTATGGTGCGAGTCAAATTAAAAAATACGGGCAGCAAAGAGGAGCTACATGATAGGGTTATTGGAAAGGAGTCAGTGTTGCAAACATACACGTTTTGATAAATAAAGTTTTCTGACATTGTTTGACTTTTCAGAAAATGGCAACCCTGTTTTTAAACAATTGTTAAACACATTACGACACAGCAATCAATTCATGCTGTTTGGGGATTAACGAATCTTGCATATAAATTAGTTTGAAAAGCTTTCCCTTTCAACTTACTTGAGCACTTGAAATAACGCGTGAAAAGGCCTTTGCGACTGAAGGTAGTTAACAAAGTTGCGCAGCTGCTCCGATTCAGCGGATTCCAGCTCTGGTAATTCAATCTGCAAAGGAAAAACGAGCAACTTCAGTCTTGACCATCTCAGTCCAGCAAGTAAGAACAGCACAATAACAACATACCATATTTTCGGGAATCGCATCGAAGTTCTGAACATTGAACACGTTTTGACAGTACTGATTGGAGACGCCTTGGCAAACGTACAAGAACATCCGGTCCGAGGCATCCAGCAGGAAGACACCCCCTCGTTCAAATTTCTCCGCTGACAAGTGCAGCAGGACAGGTTGTGGAATGGTAGTATCCATTTGCGTCATCGTTTTCTGTGATAATGACAAACGTGAGGTTGTAAATCCACGTGGCAGAAATGGCGAACAACGTCAAGCAGTACGTACAGCAGTGTTCAGATTGTGGACAGCATACATGCTGGGGTAAAGGTAGGTCATTAGATATGTCAGTGGCAAGGTCTTCATTTGATTCATGGCATGGACTCGCTCGTCTAGTTTTGTGCTCGTTCCCAGCCGAAACGCCATCTAAATGGGAAACAGTCAATGTGACTCATCTGAGGCAGTGTTACTCCAGCACCAATCACGAGGCGAATTACTCACGTGTTTCAATATGGCCAAAATGTACAGCGGCAACAGCTTTAAATTGGGTGGTACTACCAGTGATGTATTACTTCCGCCTTGAATAAGTTTGTACGCTGTAAGTGCGTCGACACATGCGTTGATTAAGGCGTCCCGTGCATCTGACATTGACGATGTTAGCGATCTATCCACCGCTGCACACAAAAATAATAAATATGAATGCGGTTCTGCCAGAGCACCCCTCCCAGTATTTCAATCTCCTATTGTGTGTTCATAACATAAAACTAGCAGACCTGCCAGTGACTAGGACGGAGTAGTATGGTGAGCTAGGACAGGGTGGTTAAGGAATTTATTACAATAAAATAATTCCTCGGCTGCCACCTTAATACTTTGAAATACCGGCTACAAGGACAACTTCAAATATAGCCCTGGCCCAGCCAATAATTCCACCCCATCTTAGGACAGGCATTTCTGCTACAGTCGTCCCGGCAAACGAACAAAAAAATGGCGTCATTCAGACAAATAGGATACAATTTCCTGTTTGCGATTCGTCCATCATGTCATATACACTGTATATTGAGCATGGCAGCCATTTTCCTTTTACTGCTAAAACTCCTGAAACACTACATCGATAAACCGAATCTCTCTGAATGACTGTAAAAATTTTCGTTCTTTTACCGAAACGACTATAGTTAAATACA
Organism: Cylindroiulus punctatus; assembly: GCA_034695085.1. Lineage (NCBI taxonomy): Eukaryota > Metazoa > Arthropoda > Diplopoda > Julida > Julidae > Cylindroiulus > Cylindroiulus punctatus. The sequence continues at coordinate 7,277 of JAQFYZ010000796.1, forward strand.
TGAACACCTAAGTGAAAGAGAAAAAAAACTTACCCATCTTGGTTAATAATCCAACAATGGCCTGTTGATCAGCAGAGGCAATTATTTCTGCCACATTTGTTGACACAGGTAGACATAAGGTGTGAACACGTATCCGCCTTTCACCTAAGATGATAGTATAATTTTTAGGATGGAATCAGCTTCAGTCTGGACTACCTCTCCCAATCACGAGGTAGCAGGGTTTTTACTGCTACTCTAACAAGTTCAATTCCAATTCTGCCAAGAAGTTTCAAAGAAAATACATGTATCTCACCCTTGCTGGATGTATATAAAAGAGCTGCTTGGAAGCAGGTCATCTTGCACTCAGTTAGTGGTTCCTCGATGGACATTTGCATCCCAAAACCAGCATCAGGGTTAATGTTTGGCAAGGATAGCAAGTCAGTGGAACGAACAAAAAAGTTGCCATGAAAGGTGTGAATGGACAGGCCCTTCGTGCAGCGGATCCGCATAACTGCTTCAAAGCCGACTTTGCGGGTGAGGTACCGCCTAAGGTCCTGCTCAAACTTCTCCACCAATCCAGGATTGGACATGTGGTGGAAACCCGGATAATAGTTAATACAGCCACCTGAATACTTTGAAATACCCGCTACAAGGACAAAAGAGATTATTTGAGATAAGATACAAATATCAGAGTTAAAAAGAAATATTAAAGTAAGTGCTGAAATCCGCTACTCACAAAGTGTGGCGATATCGCAATACTGGGAACTAACAAGGAACAAATCCACTGCTACTTGTTGCCCTGAGCAATTCAATGACAATTTTTTATAGAAGTCGTTGGCAGGTCCAAGATTTGGTACCTCCTAATAAAACGCACAAAGACAGTAAATATTAATTTACAATTACCAAAACGTTGTGCAAATTTAAATGAAAATAAATTAGTTAAATTAACCGAGCTTCACCTTACTATCAAGTTAATTTTCTACTTACATTTTCTAGTAATTCATTTCTTACCACTCCACAAACAAACACGAAAAGAAGCACCAATGACAACAAAACACCACCATAATAACAATATTTACAAACATTGTTCTCAAAACGTCAACCAGCCCCCATGCATACTGAAAACGTTTGGAACAGTATTTCATGCTCATACTTAACATAAATGCATGACAAAAATAATACGCTAGAAAAGCTAGACAACCAATTGCAATGAAGTCAAATAATCTGGATCGAATATTGAAGATCTGCAACAGACTCAAGCAAGTATTGATACAATTCCGCCAAACACACCATATGAAACCATTCCTTAAAAAAAAAAAAACGTGCAGGGTGCGACGTGCAGAAGTGTCCAGAAATAGACAAGACCCACACTTACACAGACATGCTCACGAAAGATATTATTATCAAGCTCCGCCTTTCTGAGAAGACAACATTCATCGTTTTCTGCGCTCACCTTCCCTGCCCTTAGGTTAGGGTCTTCGCGGGATTTCAAGGCCCCAGGTCCGACGTTGGGAAGAGAGCCTTGTACCACGGTTACTCGCCCACCAGTGGGAGACTGAAAACAAGTGAAAAGCTTATTAAATCCTTGTATACAGCATGACATTCTTGCACAACATATGGAAAATTGAACCCACCACCAGCTTAAATGCCGCCTGCAAAGCTGCACCTAAGGCACTGTCAGGGCTAGTGTTTTCCATGAACATAACGGGAAGTTGCGTAAGTAAATCTTTGACTAGGTCCAAACTTTCGTGCAAATTAACGAGAAGATTGTCTGGGCAAGGCAGAAACACATCTGCAAGGGGTTAAAAGAACAGAGTTGGATATTTTGATAAGACAAAAAATGGTAAGATGCATTATGGTGACAACAAATTTCTGAAAGTTCAATGCGTTTTCTAGGTTTACAAGAGTGAGTATCAAATTTCCTGAGGATTCCTTGGTTTTCTAGGTTTGTAGTCACCATGTGTGTAATCTTCAAAATTGAGGGGAAACATTTCAAATCGAATCGCCATACCGTCAATATCTGACACCACCATCATTTGGGGCTGCGACAGACCCTCTGCGAGGTTGTAAAAATGCAGTGCGCTGTCCACGGTTATGAATCCCACTCTCGTCCTAGAGTCCCCGGGCAGTTTCTCCAGCTCTTCCAAGAGAGTATCGCAGAACGACCTCAAGTAACCAGTTTCAACGGCTCCGTAGGACACGTCCAAAACAAACAGATAAACGGCAGGTTGTGGCGGCCGCAGCTGAATAAGATAATGAGGCGATTAGACAAGGAAAAACCGCATTTAATTGCTTGAAATAAATAAAATCAACGAACCATGTATTCAGACGGTGCAATAAATTCTATGGTTGCCGATCTGATTTCTGGTCTTCTCGTTGGGTCACCATATGTCTTACTAATCGGGTCGTACTGAAATTCCTCTTGTACTGTAATCAAATAACGATCCAGTTTAGGTTACTTGCTTAAGAAACAGCATGACTTACAGACTCAGCATTACTCACATTCGTTAACGCGGTAGCAAAGATTGCATTTCCACCTGTGCTGATCCAAAAACTGGACAAAGGGATTGATATAGCTGCGGCATGTCCGACAGCGAACTATGACATTGCACTGAACAACTGGTAATTGCTGAATAAACGAAAAATATATATAGATATATTTACTATGCAAATCCATGCAACAGGAGCACATGGACTGGTAAGGCCAAAGAGGTGCCACTTACAACTAAATCTTTATACGGATGAATTAAAATGCCTAAGGGAAGTCTGGATTTTTGCAGTACCGATTGCGACTCTGGAATCCTCGTCAGCGTACAACGGAATATACTGTAATATAAGCACAAAATCAGTTCTGATGCAGCAGGCTACATACCAGATCAGTAAACATTTAATTTTACAAGTTTGTAACCTATTCGGCAATACCTACTCTGGATTACAATTTGGAGTCCTCTGGTCGTAATTTGGCAGTATAATTGCTGGAGGCTCAACCGGTGTTTGAGGAAGGATGTTCCTTTCATGCAACAAGTCGATGGACTCGCTCCCCTAAAAACGGTCCATCAATGATATACGCCTTCGTCACGATCCAGCGATACACAAAAAATGCTTAAATCATACCCTAAAACTTAAATTGCCCATTCGCTGTCCTAACTGATCCACGCCGTAATTGTTTTGCACGCGGCTGCTAGGGTCTGTCATTGGTTGGTTGGGACGCTGGGAAGGAAAAGGCTGCCTCTGATACTGAGATTGTCCAAGCATTGGTTGACTGTTTGGCATTCCTGATTGGAGCGGTTGAAGGTTGGAGCCCTGCACTGGTTGAGGTGGTGGAGGATACTGAAGCTAGAAAGTTTAACAGTTAGCGATCAGTATAATGCAGGTGTCATATTCTTACGTGACATCCCACATTATATTTATTTTCATACAAGTACTAAATTCATCAGTGGCATTTTCATTTTTTCTAATTTTTTTTCTTGGAAACACAGACAGTGTTATGCATGTCTAATTAAGCTATCGTAGATTGATACAGCCCAAAAATTTTCTACATATTGATACATGCAAAAACTATTGCATATGTATATTACAGTAGTTATGTTTATTATGTTGTCTACTGATGACGAAATAAGAACTTTTCTTACTTGAAAGTGCACTTTCCCTACTCGTGCTTTGTGGCTCTTAATTATACCAGGAAACTGCAACCAAAATCATAAATCCCTCCCCCATACCCTTACGTAATTTATGTACATATGTTCTCCCTTTTTTAGAGACCAAGTCACCATATAAATGAAAACGTGAATATACTGGCACTGAAGACAGGTTTACTAAAATTCCACAGCGAGTGTGGGATTGAAGTGAACTATGGACTGTTTGAACAGAAAACCCAAATAACATTTTGAGTTGGTACATCACATGAACCAAAGAATGTTCCTATACTTAAATTACTGTAAATGTTCCGTGAACAAATATCCAATAAACAACTTTTATAAACATCCAGTGCAATAACAACTATGCATGCAACTATGCACCAGGCATGTTAAGCATAGACTAATGATAATATTGAGAACTATTAAAATACAGTGGGTACCACCTAATATGATTGTGGATAATGTTATCAACCATTTTTTGGTATCGAAATCGCCCAGTCCCGAGCACTCCTATTGTAAAATCAATGCTTATTGTGATAAATGAACGCTTATTGTGATCAACGTTCCACTTATTGTTATCATTGTAAAATGCCTACTTGAAGAAAACCTTATTTTGATCTTTCAATGCAAAATATAATTTAGACTTGCATGTGTTGTTTGTTGCCAGTAGCACACCTCAGTTTCGTTCGTCTAAATTCAATAGGTAAGCTACAATAGATCACCCCCTGAACAAATTTGTAGTTAAGATACTGGATAAAAGTATTGTGTGCTCAGTGAGAAGTTAGTTGCTTCAGTTCTCACGGCAGAGTGGTTGATGGGGAATGGGTTAGGGTATTTATTTTTCAATTTGTCCAGGTTACTTGTTACTTGGGCCTACTTGCTGGTGTACATGAACAGGGTACACTTCAATGTATTTTTGATCACTAGTAAAATTATGTACAGGTAATCCCAAAGAATACAGAAAGATTTGAGACTGAAAGGGGAGATTGCAAGTTGAAATATTCTATGTTTTCTACGTACAGGTATAATTTGCCCATGAAGATCACATGCATCTTGATGCAATGTGTTAAGCAACCATATTACACATGTACAGTGTATTTGTTGCATTTATTTCATGCATACGGCTTATAAAATCATCCGACTATTGTTATCGAAACAGCCTTGTCCTAACGTGATCACATTAAGCGGTACCCACTGTGGTATCAAATGCAGAGATAACACGAGCAAAAGTAGCAAATCAGATAAGTCGGATAAGATCCAAGCTGACTGCACAGATACTACGTGTGGGAGAATTACCTGAGGAGGTCGTTGTGGCATGTTGGCAATTCCTACCGGTTGGGCCGGAGGCATGGGTAGACCAGGGTTGGGTTGATAAGATGGTGGTCGTTGTGCAAGAGGTGGCGGTGGTTGAGTGTACTGTGAAACCGGTGGCGCGGATGTCGTCTGGGAGGGTGGTGGCCCAGAAGCTCTGAACTGCGGTTGTTGCTGAGGAAACCCTTGCGGGCCAGGAGAGGCTGCCCATGGCTGCTGAGCAGGTGGTCCAGTGGGCAAGAGTTGATTGGTGTTGCCCTTTGGTGGCCCAGCCATACTGTTTAGAGAACCTATTTAGAATCACCAAGTTATTAAGCTTCAGCATACAAATTTAAAACTGTGAAATACAACGATAGTAAAAACCTATACAGTGCCCAGTTTTGCATTGAATACTGTACTAACATTTGCAAGAATTACTCGCACAAATGTGCACATACAACTAGAAATCACAGAGGAACCATATACAAGCAATTAGCAGATTTGAATCATAGGCGCAACAAAGAAGCAAGTATATGCTTGATCAAATCAGCAGTTATAATTTGAGCTGTCATACAGTAAGTGATTTTAGAAAAGTGACCTCTATACTGATCTAAGATTAAGCCTCATCCCGACCCTACACAGTCAATAATATGTTACTGTCAATTTCAACAAATACAGACATTAATACTGGATTGATGTTCCATTCTGATTACTGACCATTGTCCGAACTTTTGGATAACACCATCAGTATCGCAATAATGACCGTAAGCATCCCCACATGTAGGCACAATGCATGTTTTTAATTTGTAGACAGAAATGATTTGGACAAGTGCACAACTCCAAATCTAGCATAAGGTCTGTGGCAATCAGGTAAACCTATGAAATATTAATAGGGATACATACTGTTAAGGGAGGGTGCAAACTGGCCTTCCATTGCGTCGTAGCGCTGGGATGGGATAGGAGAAGGATTTCGCGAAGACTTTGCCGAGGGAGGTTCTGAAGAGAAATTGTTAGAAGGAATCAGTCCTCATACATTTTGAAAACCTTTAGAGGAGTAATAGTTGCATTAGCCAAAATAAATTCATTCTACTATTATTATTGTTTGTGAGTAGTATCACCCTATCATCCTAGCAGAAAATATTACGTGGCTAACTTTAATAAATTGCAAATATTTTGTCATTAATGTAAAAAAGTGCAATAAATTACAAAATAAATGCAATATTTTTTGCTGGGATTGCACACAACCTGACCCAAAAACAAATACGAAGTTACCAGTTCGGTTTTACCCATGCACACCTGTCACATTTTACAGCCTCATTACATTCAGTATATGGTAAAGACCTTGACCATGTTCAGTAGGTTGGCAAACAAAACCATTGGAGGTGCAACAAACTCTGGGCTCTCAAAGCAAATCACAAAACAAGATTATAGACCTCCTACGCCTTTCATTCAGCAGACATGCAGCCCTACGTCTTCAATTTGTTCATCAACTGCATAACATGGCAAGGCCATTCGAACTGAGTTAAGAATTTCCCAGCAAATTCGTACTACTGTACTACTTGGCAGCTAGGACAATATACAGTAAAATTCACAAAGCTGCAATGTCAGGGTTAGCACGGTGTTTTGAAACAATGTCTAGAATACTGAAACTGATTCGAAACCCTGCAACCATAGAATGTCAAGGCCTTGGCAGAATGTATGCCATAGATTTTCAATTACATGCACCTCCACGGCAGAAGAAAGATCCCATTATTCCACGACTCACTGCTTGAGGTTCTTGACAGTTTGCCAGGATTCTGACAACTAAGAAGTTAGTTTTTCCCAGTTTATAAATGTAATGTACCATTTGGTTTCAGGACAGCTTTTAACGTCAAGTGCTTACAAAATAATGATGATGGCCTTCACAAGTATCTTGCTTCATTCACTATAATATTGGTAAGCTTTTAATACAGGCAACTGTTTTGACAGACAATTGTAAATTTTGCAAGAGAACCAGACAGCTAAGCCAGTGTCCCTTAATTGCTTCATATACATGCACATGTATTTAAAACCTGAGTGGTGGTTTCTTGCAAAGTTCTGAAACTAATTTTCGTGACTTTTTCTTGTTTTCCAGACAAATTGCATCGAAATTTCAGACCAATATACCAAGGTTTTTTTGGGGACGTTCAAAATAATTCCATCGCCTTTTGGAACCCACACTTTAGTTTTCCATGCTTTTCCCCCCCAACAAGACACATTGGGACATGTAGTCCTACTAAAAATAGGAATGTGGCATTTGATCCACCTTTCACTATCTCGAGTTTGTTGTCAACAGGGAATTGCCCTGATAATGGTACCTTCACATGATGTTCATTTCATATGCGAATGTTACAGAAGGTCAAAAAGCAGACTCTGCCAAGGACTGACTGATATAGGTCAATTACAACAGAGAGCAGTCTGAGTCGAGCCAACCAGTAAGCAACGTTGGTATAAGAGGACAAATTTAAATTTGGAACCTATGACTACTATAGGTATCGAATTGAAATTTAATTTTTGCAAAAAAGTTGCAAGACATAGGCCTATTTCATTATTTTTCCAGGTCCCGTGACTTTCCCACGTTTTCCAAACCCCCTACTCGGATCAATTATCACTTTGACAATCCTGATAGGCTAACTAAAACCTTCGATTGTAGATTTTCGTCATTCTTTCATCATATTCTTAATTAAATTAACAAATACAACACAGCATAGGGATAAGTTTTCCAGTAAGCTAAACTCAGAATATAGTTTGAATTTCCTTCGCGTAATGTGGTATTTAGACCCTCGATTAGAGGACCAAGGTCACCACGACCGTGCATGTCCATTACGCTAGTGGACAGGAGGAAATGCACTGTTCCTGTGATTACCAATAATGAATATCAATCAAGGACGCTGATTAATGTAACGAAAACAAAAAAGAGCATTTAAGTGAGTGTACAACAAATGCATAATTAATACTAGTTGTCTGTTCAGTCAAAAAACGTCATTGCTGTGGGGCCACCAGCTATATTTTATAATTTACTTTTCAATGATGGAAACCATTTTTACCTGACGTTGCAGGGCTCGGTGTAATGGAACCAGCTGATGTCGGAGGCGGCTGGGGCCATGTACGACCCGGTTGCGATACATTTAATGAGTTTGGAGGGTACCTCTGCCAGTCTATAAATAAAGAGATTGGAGATGAGCATGGCAGCATTTTGTTAAACATCTTGATATCTACATGTATATAGCCCTCAAGCTAATTTTTGGTCGATCCAATATAAGTTATCCTTCAAATCATTTGTTTTTAAAAATGCTGAACAAGCCACATTCATATAGCACTTGTTTGGGGACAGTACATCAATGTTTACTGAGTGAAACTATTAGATGCCAATGATGACCTACTATATGTGTAGGCCTTACATCCTTTGTCATGACATACATTAAAACCATTCAGACTTCAAGAGTACTTGAGTATAACAATAAAAAAGAAAACAACATCTTAGCCTTTGCACTCTAAAACTGTAATGTAAGATCAAAAATGTTAGATGGAGAAGTCGTAAGTCCAAATAAAAATTATGCTAATGTTTACTTATTTTGACGTTGTTGCCATGCCCGGCTGATGAATCGCTTCCGCAAATTTTTTGCATAGGTCGTGAGTATATATAAAAATGATTACCTGCAGTAGAAGCATTTGGCACTCCAGGTGGCGCTTTTCCAGCCGATAAGTTCATTCCAGGTGGTGCCACTTGTTGATGTTGAACAGTACCAGCAGGCATTGGGGGTCTCGGCTGAAATCCAGGACCTTGGGCATGAGCAAGGCCAATTCCATTCGTGACGGGCTGCAGCGAATTGGGTGGCGGGTTAGGGCCATTCACAAAAGTTTGAGGCTGGTATGGCGGTGTGATTCCTTGCGGGCGAGACTGGGGCATGCCGCCACTGTTCGGCGGAACCATGGTCCTGGTCGGCCCAAAACCTTGGGGGATATTTTGCCCCAAGTGAGAAGGTCCCATGGTAGGTGGAAGCCCAGGATAGGGATTTGCTTGAGGACCCAATGGAAGCTTAGCTGCCGTCGGCATTCCATGTTGCTGCATGACAGGCCTCGGCCCAGGTGGCAGTTGGGGCACAGTGGGCATTCCACCTTGCTGCGTTGGCGGGGCAGACTGGCCGTTGATAACTCCTGGACCGCTGGCTTGAGGAACAAAGTAACCTCCCGGACCTTGAACTTTCATGGGTTCTGCTGAAAAGGTAAAATTTTAAAGGCTAATTATTTTAGATGAAAAAGGGGGCGGTCACAATATTCGACATCTGTCACTCTGACTGTCAGTGCGGTGATCGTTTGTTCCGGTAATCTTCTTAAGGTTGATAGTAATGTAATCACTAATTTAGGTACTTTTCAACGTTACACCACATACCCATTTGTATTCATTGCAACAAACATTGTTAACAGACATGTTGGAAAGACTCTAAATGAAAACAAATATAGGAATCCATAACCCAAATACTACATGATCATGCATATCTTCAGTTGTATCTAGACATTTTGAAGTAATGCGCGACACGTCCACACCACAAACGACAGATTAAGCTGTACGCAGGCTTTTCACAGATAAGTTAATTTGGATTCAGTTTTGTACATGTTTGCAGAAAATAACAATGAACCTGACCTGAAGAGAAGTCATTAGCCTGTATCATGAATGCATCAAGAATGCCAGTGCCTATCAGTCAAACATAGGCTATGGTTTTAATGTGCGACGGCATTTCACTAGTGCATGCAATAGTAGAATTTGTGTTTACCAGGATTTATGGTTACCGGTATTTTTATATTTACTTAACTGGTGAAGAATGGTTGAAGGACCTCTCAGTTTATATGGAATTTCCTATCACATAAAAGGTAGGCTGTCATTGGCATATCCAACTTAAAAGTTTAGAGCAAAAGATTTGACAAATGTTACTCGGAGGACATCAAATGACTCAAAATACTCTCCCAACCCAGATCGCACCTATACGTCAACCGAGCGGCATATTGAACTTTACAAGCCACACATAATTAAACCCTGATTTGCAAGGCTATTAATTAAGTTTGTATTCAGCTAGTGGAAGCATATTCCCAGGGAAATTTTTTTGGGAAGCTCGCATCCTTCAATAATTATCAAAAACCCTAACTTTCTGCACAGTTCAAACTTATTATCCAGTAGAGACGTCACAAAAGCATGTCAGATGTATGGCAAATAACTCTGGGATAGATGTCCTGTAGAATGAAAATGAAATTGGGTTATGGATTGAAACAAACGAGGAGGATCGCAGGAGATCTAACACTCCCGAACATGTAATCAGGAGATTCTGGGTCAATTCCGCGTCGGCTACTCCAATTCAACACACTGCAATCAGAAAAGATGTGTCGTGCGGAGAGTGTAAGCCATCAATCCAATTTATTCGGCAATTACCATCACATTAGGGCGGGCACTATCATCACGGCTAAATTGTAAATATTGAAGCCTACAGTAATTTCCAACATCTCCAAGCGATTTCCAACATCTCCAAGCGATTTCCAACATCTGATGGTATGCAGAAAGTAAGACCAATAGGGACATATGAATCCGAATGGGCAGTAGCCAGTAGATTGGAGTGATAGTATCTAAAACCTCAGTGGTTTCGTTTAATGTGATTCTACTTCATAATGTGATTTTTTTGATTTCTCCACAATCTTGTCCCCTATTCAGATGCATGGAGGGTACTTCGACCCCCGACTGTCTTTCAACCTTTAATTTTCCTATTCCGGGCTTTAATTAATCAATGTAGTCCTGTTTGTGTCGACGTCGTACCATTCCCCCTCCATCCCCCTCCAACATGACCAGATGGTATCACTGATGCTGTTTGTGGGGTAATTAATAGAATAGGATATATAGAGAGCAAGTGGATGGTCATACACCTTGATTTAGTATTCTTATACTTGTAATGCCCATCCCCACACCATAACGGAATTTGCTTACACAATAGGTTGTCTCAGGAAAATTGAAAGACATTGTCAATATGAAAAGAGCATAACACTAGGAGTATCGTCCAAAGCAAGCCAGATATAGACATTGATCTAAATCTGATTCTCATTATTATTGCCATTTACAACACTTCGAATGATTTGCACAGCAATTTATCAAATTATCTGCCACTAAGAAAACCCTTTCTGATGTGCCACGTTTTGGGATGAGCCGCGATAGCTGCCTTGAGCCATTCGACACAAATTTTTTTTTTAAGAATTATGTCAGTATGCCAGTGAATTAGATATCAATGCCATACCCCACATAAATGACAGAGCACATTGTGATACGGAAACTAGTCCATTCTTATGGGTCGATTACTGGTTCCCCTGTGACGTTCAATGACGAAATTTCAAAGGTCAGGAAGCTTCATGTTATGAAGTTCAAACACCAGCATTGATCACAGTGCCACGTAGACTACCCCAGGAGTGGCGTTGGATTATGCGTAAATAAAATAATGTTTTGTAAGACGATATTAGGGGCAGTTTGTTCTACAGTAGATACTAAAGCATTAATCTTCATAAACAGGCATAAAATCCTCACCTACACCTTGTCGTGGTGCACGTTGAATGAAACTTTGGGAATGAAATTGGCAAGTCATATACATAATAGATGTGCGTAATTTGTACACGTAATTGAGTGCTGATGTTGACCGGCAAGTAGAAGGATTAGGCCAGCAGTGATTACGTAATGATTAGGCCTACCTGCAATTTTCACTAGCAAAATCGTGACTAAAATTAGGAGCAATCAGCATCTAGCGATATGCCAAACTCAATACCATTAATAAGAAACCACCTTCGATGATACATTTTGAAAATGTTATCAATCAATGACAACTGTGCAAAATTTTAGGCCTAACTTTGATGCACGTAAGGTTATTCCCCTGCAGATTTCAAAGGTAGACATAGTCACCCAAAGGCAACGCACAAGCCGAATCTCATGTCCAAATCCAAGACGAACATATTAGATTTCATTTTCTAGAGAATTAAGCATCGAAGTACAGCTACGATTACCGTAATTTGCCGATCCTAACAGCAACTGTTGAGTCGGTGGAACAGGCTCCGCCATTTTCGCGTGAAATCCCGACACCCACTACCGTAGTCGCTGGGAATTTATTTCAGTCTAACTGCTAACATAACAAGATGTCAAAATTAAATGCACCAGTATATTTCTAGCCGAGAAATATGATTATCCTCAACAGTTATGACACGACAGCCTAGTTGGCCTAATTTTATTTGCAGGGCTGATATTTGTCGTATCACCTTTTCGCAAGAGCCAGCAACGTGGCCTGGGCGATCGACCTGCCCCCTGACGGCCTTATCTCTACGCTGTGGCAGGGGCGATCCGAAAAGTTAATAAAAGGACTAATCGATAAGTTTTAATCTCTTATACAGTGCAACCATGGTGCAACTAACGTATTTTCAGTGCATGTTAAAGTAGAACATAAATCAATATTAATTTAAAAATTAAGTTCATATCATTTGCATTGAAGCAGTTAAACAGTTTTAAGTTATTAAAGTACTTTAACTAATGTACTTCCATGCTCGGGAAGTTAGTACCGGATAACCATATTTTCTCATAAAAAATCCCATAAATGAAGTCCAATGACTTTTCAAAAGTTAAGAAATATGTAGGAAGCGACACTCCCAATTTTGCTGTAAAACAGCTGCTCAGTTACATTTAAACTCGTTCATATATGCACTTCCTTACCACGCCCTTCTTGCTCTTCTTCATGTCCTAAAAGTCAATAAAATATTTTTATAAATGGCTTGAGCAGAGCCTAAGCAATTGAATCAAGTGCAACATTCCAATTTCAATATCCATGCAATATACATAAAATTTAATTATTAAAAATAAAAATTTGTTGTATTAGCGCCTTGTAGAGTACGTTCAGGTGACTGGAAATGCACAAAGTTGCAAATACATGGCATGGCTGTTTTTTATAATTGCACAGAATCGATGGCATGAGAAGGGTAACAAGGAGCAAGATGAACAAAGCTTTGTTGCAAATTTAAAAAAATCTTTTATTCCGAGAGTATTGGATTGTGCTGCCGCTAAAATGTAACTGCCACGTGATCTTGGATGTAGGCAAGGTTTGCTCACCTTTGGGCAGCTTTATACAGGATGCCACCTAAAATTACTCTCATGACATGAATAAATAATGGAACCCTGGCCATATGAACTACATGTCTAAACTTACCTTAGAAATCTGACGATTTCGCGAAATGTAAGCAAGAATAATGAAAAATACGCTCACTTTCAGCATATGATTAAGTTGTGACAAATTGCCATGAAATATAATAATTATGGGCTATTTTAGATGCCCTATAGCATCTTGTAATTCTACAGCTATATAGTAGGTACAGCACCAAAAATTTAAAAAAATGTTTAAACAAACATTTTCGTAATATTGGATTTTAAGTTAGTGAATCCCATCGGCCTAATTTGTTATTTATTTACATGTATTTATTTTCTTTTTCAAAAGGTTTCAATTTAGTCTTGATAAGCTTCATGGGTACGTTTATTTACCTAGCATGCAAACCTTTTTACGTACTTTTGACTTGACGTAACCAAAGATGAAATTAAGGTAAGTAAAGCTGGGTTACATGCATGACTTACCTAGACTAAAGTAACTGAAAGCCTGCATGCAAACGTGGTATTTATTGATAAGATGTCATAAGCCAGAGTAATTGCTTGACATATAAAATTACATCCGAATCATGGACGCGGAGTTTTTCCTTCTGGAATTTCTAGATTCTAGATGAACTGAGATTTCCATGACATAAAATTTCAATGCAAATTGTACAACGATGAAACCTGAAACAACTGCAGGCACAACTTTGAAAAGTCAATTAATTTCCTATTATTTCTCAGAGTAATCCGGCACTGGATTAACTTTGGAGATTTTATTTTGAAGGTATATACACAACTTTATTTCTAAAGTTCCACCATAATATAAATTCATCGCAAAAAAAAATAAATGGCTGAGAAAAACAGGCATGTGGTCACCACATGCATCCATGGCAGAGCTAGGCAAACCTGGACACTCAACTTGATCAAAGTGACCAGAACCAATTGTGGAACCAATTGATTAGATTCTTCAAATGGTACTGTGACACCATGACGCCCATATAGTCTGCGCTGCGCTAAATCAATAAGCAGAATAAACAAAATTTACCCATGCACATTGCATCTGACTGCTTCAGTGTAAAATTTGATTGATGTCTTCCTGAGTCAAGTGACGCAAAATAGCAAATTACATTTGAGTGTTTTCATGGGCTGTACTACAGATTATGCCCTGCACTGCCATAGACACTATGAGAAAGTGGGCTTCTCCAACGAGCTCGTAGGCTGGCAGTGATTGCCTGGCGGTTGAGCAGTTAAACAACGAAATAAAATTTTAAGGTTAGTTTAGTTATGGGCACAAAACAAACAAAAAAACGAAAATAAAACATAAAAAGGACAAGATGCGACAGCTATGACAAGTGTCATTCTTGAAAACCAGACAAGTAGGGTTACTGTAATATAAATATCTAGTACACATTAGAAGCAGGGCATTATCTGTAATACATCCAGATCATGTTTCAAGATAAAACTTATGTTTAAATTGAATATATGTATCATAAAATTTGATAATTTCTTGCATCAGTATTTTAGACACTTGGCAAACATTATTTGCTAATTTGTTTTCCATCGATTTTTGAGGATCAGTTTCCGTTGAAATTATAATTATAGTTCCTTTATTTTCAACATCCATTGTCTACAATTGTATTAGTCTGCTAAAGATGGCTCCTAAGTATAGTATATGTTCATGAAATACGGTATGGGTCTTGCATGCATTACCAAAATGGTTTAAATAGCTTTCTTGTCAATATAGTGCCTGTATCAATACATTAATTTTGCATAATTTCCGAGCCTTTAAATTTTGATTATTTGTGCGTAAATAAAGGTGAAAAAGTGCATCTTTTGTTCGTATCTGTCAAATGAGAAAAAAAATAGGTGTGACATACAAGATCTGTGAACACCATAGTACTCATGGCACAACAATGGCGCTTTTGTCAAAGGCGCTACATTGATTACCTATGGCGAAGCAGATCTATGACGTCATCTGCCGTTTCGAGCAGATGACATTTGCGCGTTTATCAATTATCATTTTGAATAGCAAACTGCACTTTCATCGAAAAATGAAATCGCAGAATGTATTTAGTTATTCAAGTTTACTTTTATAAAGAAAGTGCAAGTCCCCTATTGGGATTTTGATTAAACATCCAATGGAAAACCACTTCAAAAGGATTAGAATGATGCAGTTGATGCTATAATAATATAAGTCGTCTCAAATGGATAATATACAAGCTTCCATCCACTTGGTCCATTTGAACTGGAAAAAAACTGTCAATTCCACTGCTTACCAATATATATAAGCTGAATCTTTCAGCCTTGTTTATTCTCCATTTGAGACGACTATAGAATGCTGGCGAGTAACCTTTTACCAAACAAGCACGGATGGAAAACGTTAAAAAGGGCAGGACAGTAAAGCCCATGATACTGCGTATAAAAGTGTATATTCGGATGTAAAATCTAATGTCCGCTAGTTTCATACACGATATACAATTAATAAACGCTGTTGGAACAGATATAAAAGATGCCCCCTGTCAAAAGTTAGGTCATTTGTACAGAAAATATACATTTCTTACAATATAATAAAATC
The DNA here is from genome assembly GCA_034695085.1 of Cylindroiulus punctatus. NCBI lineage: Eukaryota > Metazoa > Arthropoda > Diplopoda > Julida > Julidae > Cylindroiulus > Cylindroiulus punctatus. The sequence continues at coordinate 22,926 of JAQFYZ010000796.1, forward strand.
AATAAAGTTCGTAAAAATAAATGGGGAGGAAACTAGTACAATTAATGTGAATTTTCGCTAAGTCATGTTTGTTTACTTTACATGTATATTTACAAAACTCACCAAAAATAAAAAAACGTCAACTTAGTTGGGATGTCTGGATCGTCCAAGGAAAATCATGAGTTTTGTAAATGAGTTAAATAAACGAAAAAATAATTACGAGGTTGTGTAAAGTGAAATTGATCAAAACCATAAAAGATGTCCAGGGTGTCAACCAAAGATGGATGTATGCTATGCAATACTGTCACAGAGGGCGCAACAAGTGAAGTCCTTCCAGGCCAATGATATCAGTTGAAACCAATAGTTAGCATCCTTTTCAATGAACTTTTGTAGTTCAATTCCGGCTTGTACTGGGTGCCTACTGGATTTGGCATGTTAAAATGAGTTTTTCAGTGACATTTTCATGACTTTAAAGAAATGACAATAACTTATATGTAGAGATTTCAATTGTTCTGTCATTACATGTTTACACCCCTTCCCAGTGCAAGTATCCCACAACATTTTCAAACTCCCCCTTTACAAGTGATGACATAATTTATTGGCGAAAATTGCCATTTTAATGGAACCATACAACTGAACATTTTGATGTGTTCAGATGGTGTCATATGACACCATTCGGCCAATCCGAGCAAAGCTGAAGAGGCATCTGCCATTGCCCAAAGGGCAGCTTTGAAATGCTTTATTGATGGCATTAAAAGATTTACCTTTCAAGATAATCTTGGCTGCCCTAAAATGTCTGCAAATTTAATCAAAGGCGAAAATTCCAAGATCCTTATGTCAATTTTATAAGTTTTCCATGGCTTCCATGGCCCTTTAATCATAAGTTTGTTGCTATGAGCATTTCATGCTTTGCATACAGTGTACATGTAGATGCGAAAATCCGCCAGCTTCAATTAAATTTCCTAAATTGGAAATTCAAATAAGCTGTTGCTGATACAGATGAAGGATGATAATTCAAGTATTAGTTTCACACCGACTTTTAGCCTGGGATTGCATTGTTGGCCCTACAAAAGTCAATTTGGATTTTCAAGAAGATGATGAAATAAATTTGAGAAGTTGAAGGCGTGTGTTTTCCTTAATTAAAGGAAGAGAAAGAAAATACTACGAGCATAACATTAAAATAGTCTTTGTATCAAAAGTCTTCACCATTGTTGCTTTCTGACCAGAGTAACCCAAGCATTATTTTTTCAGAACTTTGTATTTTTAAGATAATTACCTCATGTGAGCCATTGTGAGGTCAGTAGAATATGAAATATTGTTGTTGTAAGGTTTACTGATTTTCTTAACTGGTCCAGAAAACACCTTCACTTTAATTTTGAGAAAGTTCTTGTTCGATTCTTGAAAGTTGTACACCATCTTTAGCAGTGCATTGGCAATGGTTTTATTTGGCAACTTATAAATTTGTGTGCAGTTAATTTCAGCATGTTATCAGTCACTCAACATTAACGATAGTAGTACATGTATAGGAAAAGTCATCTCTGGATCACTTTTGATAAGAGATGACTTTTCTTTAAAAAAAAAGATACAGCTTTTTATTGGTTCTGAACCATACACTAAGAAAAATCTAAAATGATCATATGTAAAAACAGATAAAGATTTGAATAAAATTTATTTATATTAATATGTGCTTGCATCAATCTTGGCAAAACAAGATAAAAAAATAACAAAATGATCAACTCTCAATTTTCAGAAAATATAAACTGATCATCTGAAAAAAAAAGTGATCCAGAGATGACTTTTCCTATACTACTAACGATTTACCATTGCTAGTCATTGGTTACTACAAAAATCAAGAGATGACAAGCAATCTGCTGTTAACCTAGAAACAATTGTTTTCTATTTTGTCTTTATACAGGGTGGGTCGGAAGCCAATGTGTGAATGTGAGTGCATGAGGAATTTTAAAATCGCAATATCTTGAGAAATTGATTTTTATGTTACAAATTGTATAATCAATTCTGCACTAATCTGACCAACGTCATTGTAACTGGCTGATCTATAGAACCAGTGTGCTTTAGCCAGTCACTTACTAGAATGTAGCGGCAGCATCAAATTTAATTCTGCCCCACCCTGTATACAAAAACCAGTAATTACCTTGACACATCATATGTTATGCAGTTTCACTGGTCAGGCAAATTTGTTTTACAACCTGGAAAAGTCAGGGAAATTTAAAATGTCAACTCTGGGGGAAATCTGTATACACACAAAACACTCATTTCATGGTGACTTCTGCGAAACAAGATGAGAGTAGCCTTAAAAACATATTTATGATTGATTACCTTCGGAATTTGTTTCTTTTGAAAAGACAACAAATGTGGTGTTCTGCCGTACACCGATCTTCAAATGATAGATGGCAGTACAGCATGCATAACCTTCAGGTGTAAAAGAATATGTTTACATGCAGCGTCACACGTTTTCACAGCCATGCCGTAGAGGTTCTCACACCCCGGAACTCTGCGTGTAAACATAGTCTTAGCCTGCATTCGTGTTGTCTTGCTGAACTAGCGCTTCAGATCCTTTTGGGACATGCCATGTACCGTACATGGTCAGTAGTCCAGTTGCTGAAAATAGACGCAAGTTGTTACAACGCTGCACTTAGCCTCATACGAGCGCAGTCACCTTGGTACCCTCGGCGGGGCTTGGCTCGAGCAGCTTCTTGTGCTCCGGGTTCTCCGCCGGGTTCTTGGACAGCCTGCTCTTGAGGGTCTCGCCGTACCTCACCTGTCCGGGCGCATTGTTCAGCACCGCGGCATCGGTCTTCGGGCGCTGGCTGCCGTTGGTCATCTGGACGTTGTTGGCGTGGGCCGGGGTGGTCTCGGCGGCCAGGTTGACCTCCACCAGGGTGTCGATGCTGTTGATGGAGATGCCCTTGAGCAGCTTGTGGGCCGTGATGGACTTGAAGTCGGTCGACTCCAGGTCGAAGCTCTTGTTGAAGCTGAGACTAGGGGTGAGACTAGGTTCAGTGCCGGTGTTGCTCACCTTCTCCGGGGGACCGGCCTGGTTCATGGGCCGGATGGCCTGCGTGGGCCGCACGGCCGCCGTCACGTTGCCGGGGTTCTTGTGGACCGGCGAGGAGCCCGCAGAGCCCGGATGGAGCTTGTTGATGCACCTGAGGCCGGAGTGCTTGGGCGACGGGCTGGCCTTGCGACCGCTGGCCACCGCATTGTTCATGGCGCTTTCGCTGCCGTGCACCGACCACCGGTTCTGCCGGTTGGCTGCCTTGCGCTTGGCCATGTCACTGCCCACGGAGCTGCCGTAGACCTCGGCCAGCCGGTACTCCTCGTCGTTGCGCAGTTCGGTGTTCTTCACCTTGGCCTCCACGTCCATGCGGTTGAGGGCCGCGGCGCTGATGTGCAGGCTGTCGGTGTTGGATACCTTACCGGGGTCGCGGGGCGGGCTGGGCGGCAGGTCTGCGGCACCGGCCCGGGAGTGCGGCTTGCCGGTCTTGGACGGCGAGCCGGACTGCGATGCCGATACCTTGGACGATATCCTCTTCGGGGATGCCGAGCTCTTAGCCGGGTCCTCCTGGCCGTTGACGCACGAGTGCGATGGGATCTTGCGCGGCAGCCCGGAGGAGCGGAGTGTGGAACGCTCCAGAGACGGGTCCAGGACTGACTCCAGGGTGGAGGACCTCGAGCGGTGGTTGGACTTGTGCTCCCTCAGCCGGGTCAGACTGTCCGTCTTGGACTGCGAGACAAAGAAGGAGAGAAGAAGAGAAAAATGCATTAGTCTCTAGCGGCACTATAGGTAAGCGGAACACGCTAAGATGCAAAGCCGGTTAGTGGAGTTGCTTGCGGTCTATGCCTGGGCCCAAAGCTGTTCAGGTTAAATGATTGACTTTTTTGCACAACCTATTATGCACACTATTTTTAAAAAAATAGTGCATTATCAGGATAAACCACGGTATATGCCCTGCTAAAATGTGCTCAAACTAACCTAAACTTTTTTGTATTTAGCTGCCATCTACCAGGCAATAACTGCAAGCCTACGAGCTGCTAGGAGAAGCCCAGTTTCTCATAGTGTCTATGCTGGAGCAGGGCATATACTGTAGTGTAGTCGGAAATCAGGTGGAAAGGTTTACATTGGGGAAAAATTTGTCATTGCAAGTCAAGAGTATGTCTTACTTTCAAATGATCAAAATATCAGTACAATTTTACATGGTTGAAAATAAAATTGCTTATATGGGTTCAATAAAATTCGTCAAAACCAACACTAAATATGAAAGTGTTAATAATATTTATCAAAAATGGTCAGCTCTTATTCCACAAATATGCTGCAAATAATTTAATGCAAGAATGGCCAAAGTGAAAAACTCATAATACTACTTTTGTACAATTTTTCAGTAAGTAAGCTTATTTTTCCAGATATCCTAAATACCAGTACATTTTAATTATCATTCGGAAATCATTATTATATAAATGCAACGTAAATATAATAAAATCGATAAGAAAGTGTAAGATTTCATAATTGTATGAGCTGTATTGTGGACAGATATTTCGCAAATTTCGATCATTTTTGCATTTTTTAGACATGTGATTTGGCTGCTGATTATTTGGGAAATAAAAGTTGGACTACTTTAGAATCTTATCGTCTCAAAGAGGGGATGATAGCTCTCATATAGTAAAGAGAATATATATACAGGTTATTAGTGACAGTAGAAAATAAAGAAACGTTAGGCTATGCAATTATGTGCAGATATAAAAGATAAGACCGAATTTTCAAAATGAAATCGCAGTGAAGTTTTGCGTAGAAATTTCAAAAAAAAAAAAATTAACAAGATAAGGAATTAGTTAAAAATCGCAAAAATACATTAGCAGATTTTTTGATGTTTTTGAGTGTTTTAATAACGACAGATAAAGAAAACACCTGCTAACAAAGAAAGACTAAAGTAAAGGAAACTTTCCCACAGCCTAATTTGAGTGAGAAAAAAAATTAACGAGTTCAAGAACAAACTGAAACAAATGCAAAGTCTCTTGAATTGGATACTATTGTAATTAGCACATGTGAATATCTAAATGAATGAATTTAAACGGAGAATAAAGATTAAATTTGTTTTTAGTATTTTCAACATAACAGAAAAAAACAAGAATAACAATCATATACGAATTATAAATGGCGAATTCAATTGCACTCAGGCACATCAGTCTACAGTGTATATAGACTTACAGTGTGACAGGCCATGCATTTCATTCGATATTTAAATGGATTTTTTGAACACAAAAGTATTTGTCATGCAGACGTTCTCAGAAATTCTAAACTCATAAAGTCTCATCTAATTTCATTATACAGTGCAACTTTCAATAATTTATCAAGAGACTGTCTTGCATGCAATTTCCTTGATAGCTTGTAAATTCCCGGAATAACATGTACATGTATAAAGTACATGTAAGTCTACTGCAATCTACGGCATTTTTCCAAGCAAAATATTTGATCAATAATTAGCAAAACAGCCCAATATAATTAAGTCACACTGCAAACTAAACAGAATCCCCTAAAAGTTTGTTGATATTCTATCTATAATTTCTTATTATGTTGATAAATAAAAATATGCCAATTTTGATGCAGATGATATCAAAGCTAAATTCATGATCAATTTTGAAATATAGGCACAAGGTGCATTGTATTTTTTGTGTTGGCTTCCAAACGTTTCAATAAATTGAACATTAAACCAGTTCAACTATCAAAATCTTGTGTTATTTAAATATTAATTTTATAATTATGGTAATATACATCCATAAAAATATTGGTGAAATTTGCAATGGCATGACAATGCACGACGATAGCAAATCCCCAATGTCTTCACATTTTTATTTTTGTTAATTTTTACTGACCAAACGCATATTTGTAATGCAAAACTACTTGCAAAAAAGTCACAAATTGCAAAAGTTTAAAATTTCTGATTTCATGCTATCTTTGGTTCATGCTAGGAAGGAACCGGAGCACCAAAAAGACATGGGAGGTGATGGAATTGAAGGAAGGTGGCATGGGCGAAATAAAATGCAAATTATCAAGCTATTCCAGTGACATGGTGGCCTACGAACATTTTTGGCAGGGGTGCAAATCAGGGCAGAAGCTGTCAATGTTGAATACCTGGTGACAGGTTCACAATCGCAAGCACACGGGAGGAGCAAGTCGCTGAAATTTAACCCCTTCTTTATAGAACTACAGTGCAAACCCGAGAAACATATATCAGTCACTGGAACAGCCTGGAAATAAAGAAAAAACTGTCCATCTGACATGCGCATGCCACACAAATATTGAAAAAAAATGTGGAACTCAAATGAAAATCATAAATATCCCATTATGCAACATTCCGTTGGGTTGTTTATGGGTTCACACTAGGCAGTATCGATTTGTCCTTAGTTCTTCAAATCGCGAATTTCGCCATCAACACCTGCTGTGGGGCAACCGGAAGTGGTGGACGTGTCTGTTTGTGTCATAGCATTTGTCCCACTGTTTCATTGTGTTTGTGACAGATGCCCGCAAGAGATGTTCAGAAATTTTAGGATGTACAGCTTGCACTTCGGATTATGCCCTGCTCCAAATATGCACAAAGTATGCATGTTTCAACCCTGCTTGGCTAGTACACAAGAATGACCCTGTCCTTGTTAATGCAATATATCCTTTTTTGTTTTTTCTTCTTTATATTGTGCTTTTTATATTCAATATACCTGTAGTCTAAACGAACCTAAAACGTAATTTGTCCATTTAGCTGCTCAACCACTAGGCAATCACTGCAAGTCTATGAGCCGCTAGGATAAGCCCACTTCCCCATTGTGCCTATGGCGGAGCAGGGCATAACCTGAAGTACAGCCAAGAAATTCCCAGAGAAATGTTAACGCGAAGAACATGTGATAAATGCAGTTGCTGGTGAAATCTGAAAAACATGCAAATGACTAGTTCTGGTCTACCACTCACTGTAGGCAGCATAGCAATGAATGTCGTATACGGTATGGGAAATGTGTTTTGAAATGTTCTTGTAAACGCTTTCGAAATGAATCCCTACAAGTCAAAATGGTTATACAAGCACATGTACTATGGTATAGTCCCCGCTTTAAAAAGCGCATACATTTTTTATATTCTAACCATTTCTGCCTTGTATGCAATGTAGAAGAATGATAAGTGTCCTAGCTACTTAGTTTTGTCCTTCTTATGTTTTCTTTGGTTTTTCGTTCTTTTGTGTTTTTTTTTTTGTTTTTCGTGTTTAACTTAACATAAAATAATCTAAAATGTAACGTCTGATTCAGCTGCCCCGAATACGGGCAATCACTACCAGCTTACTAGCTGTGAGGGAAAGCTTTACACTTATCATAGTGTAAGACGGCTAATACAGTATGGAGCACAGCAATGGACATGCAATGTGTGTGCATACCATATTGAAAGTGCTATTGCCATTTGGTTCCAGTTAGAGTGGAGGTTCTAACCACAACGAAACTGAATGCCCTACGGTATGTATTCAAAATATACTGGTCTAGCTCCTTTTGCGTAGAAATCTGGACATAAAATACCTGTGCAGTAAACCATCTATCTAGAACAGCAGTTTTTATTTCTAATTATACACATTGCATATTCACCATAGGTGGTTTACTGCACAGATATTGTAAGTCCAATTTTTCCTTTGCAAAATTGATATGTATATTAACTTTACTCCTTCAGTAGAGTTGAACACAGACATATACACGTATATTTGTGGGCATGTATATCATCAACTCTACTGAAGGAGTAAAGTTAACAAAATAAAAATTGCATTTGGAGTGGGAGCCCCTATAAGTGATCAAATGAACTTCACTAAAAATGAGCAAACATGACAATGACCATTGTCAATACTGCTTTTCTATTGCTGCACATGGGGGCATATCTTGTTGACGAAGATAAAGAGCAAATTCCAAGATATTGGAACACGGTCATTGCACATCTTGCATAATGTACACAACCCAGGATGACACGAACATACACTTTCGAGTTTCAATGTAACACCTACAGCACATTTGCTCTGCATCTTCGCTAGAAAATGTGAAATTCCAACAGTTTCTTGGCACTTTGCTCACTCCAATTGTAATGCAGGCTGCAGCTGTGCCACGTTTCAATAAAATCCATAAATCGATTTGTTTAGAAAAGCAGTGGCAAGATTGCAACCTCCCAACTCAATTAGTATTGACTTTCCAAGAGCTTGAAACGCTCAATACTGACATTGCTCACCTCCCTCTCATCTCAACTTCAGGGGTGAATCTGTGTTTAAATGAGGCTCACCACTGAGTCACACCTCCAAAATAGTGACAAAAACCTAGAAAATTGTGCTGAAGGGAAACGAGTGAACTGAAGTAAAAAATGAAGTTGAAGAAGAAAATGAAACCAACTTCGATTTTTTAACGAATGCCACCTTCAGTCGTATACTGATGCTAAGCACGTGTGGAGCTTCATTATCATCATAACTGCATCATTAATGTTCCTCCAAATCCAGGGTGATCACACTTTACTTTTTTACTTCCCTGATTTCCGAGCCATGCTACGTTTAATTGCCCTGATCTTTTTTATTTATGTATTAGCTACGGTGTGAAGGAATATGACGTGCAGGTCATGTTACCTTTTAAAAATTCCCTGATCTTTTTAATTGATCATGCATCAGCTTCGATGCGAAGCAATAATTTTATGCTGTGGTTTCAACAATTTTGTTACAAGCTAAACCAAAAGGGTACTTTCAAATATCACGTCATCACACTTTCGAGATGACATAACCATAGACCGAAAAAATGTCAAATTGAGAATTTTTTATCAAAATGAAAGCATAAATTTAAGGTTTTCCAATGAAATACGCCGTACCGATAGGTGAAACGTTTATTGCCAAACTGGATAACGAATGCCGTTTGCTGTTAGATTTTTGCTATCCCATTACCAATAAGTGAATACCTTGTGGCATGGTAGGGAGATAATGACATTATCATTTGGACACCACCCTCTCCTGGATTTCAACGTCCAAACACCAACTGACTTAAATTAACATTACATGTCTAATTGAGAAAATGCTAAATTTTGCAAATTTTGTTTTCTAATCTCTGCCAATGCATGTACACACCTGGAATTTGATTCCAGCCAATACATTTAATATTCCCTGAAAGCTGCCTATTTATTGCAAATTCTTTGTTAATACCATGCTAATTCCCTGATTTTACCCCTGGTGGTCACCCTGTAATCGTAGGTTAATTTCGCGCACGTACTCTGAACAGCTGGATTTTTGGACTGATTTTGCTCATTAATTCACGTAAATTTACAGCTGCATCATAGCAGCCCTCTCCAGTTAGACACAGAAACAAGTTTACCACATCATTAGCACTTGTCCTACTTACATGTATATTTACTAAACCCAATTTTGTAGACTATCGAGGAAGAATTAGAAATCGTTTTTGTATTTTTTTAAAAACATTTTTCAAAAGCTGCTCATTTTTTGCAAAAGTTTTGCAAAACCAGCTCACTTCTATACATTTTTTTTGCAAAAAATTTGCAAAACCTGTTCACTTTTTTGCATTTTTTTGCAATAATTTGGAAAACCAGCTCACATTTTTGCATATTTTTGCAAAAATTTGTCACCATCATATATGAAATCTGGCCCATTTGTCTACAATTGGGAAGGCTTCTTATCCGCCTTGAATTACCAATAAAAAAGGAATTTGGAGAAAAATTGGAGTTTTTTTTTGTTGGGGGTGCTGCGCAGTGTCTACTTAATTATACATGTATGTCAATTTCAAAAACATTACGTAAATGCACAATAAGCAATATTTACAGCCTTTCATAATTGGTGTATGCCTAATTCTTTTGAATTTCCAATGGTCAG
>JAQFYZ010000797.1:0-32789 GCA_034695085.1 Cylindroiulus punctatus
ATGCAAACGTAGTTAATTCATGCAAATGCCAATGCAAACGATTGCACTTATACGAGTTGATGCAATCATCAATTGAAGTTTTGAAATTTGAAAGGGTCTAAGTGCCCACGTAATGCGAACGTAGTTAATTCATGCAAATGGCAGTGCAAACGATTGCACTTATACGAGTTGATGCAATCATCAATTGAAATTTTGAAACTCGAAAGGGTATAAGTGCCCGCGTAATGCAAATGTCAATGCAAACGATTGCACTTACACGAGTTGATGCAATCATCAATTGAACTTTTGAAATACGAAAGGGTCTAAGTGCCCACGTAATGCAAACTTAGTTAATTCATGCAAATTTCAATGCAAACGATTGCACTTATACGAGTTGATGCAATCATCAATTGAAGTTTTGAAACTCGAAAGGGTCTAAGTGCCCACGTAATGCAAACGTAGTTAATTCATGCAAATGCCAATGCAAACGATTGCACTTATACGAGTTGATGCAATCATCAATTGAAATTTTGAAACTCGAAAAGGGTCTAAGTGCCCGCGTAATGCGAACGTAGTTAATTCATGCAAATGTCAATGCAGACGATTGCACTTATGCGAGTTGATGCAATCATCAATTGCAGTTTTGAAATACGAAAGGGTCTAAGTGCCCGCGTAATGCGAACGTAGTTAATTCATGCAAATGTCAATGCAAACGATTGCACTTATACGAGTTGATGCAATCATCAATTCCAGTTTTGAAATACGAAAGGGTCCAAGTGCCCACATAATGCAAACGTACATGTAGATAATTCATGCAAATGTTGCAAATATGGTGTTTATATATGAACACTGCCACACAAATGCACTTGAATATTGTTAACCTTTCATTTCCATGGATTTATTTTTTGAAACTCAAGACACTTTTGAATTCCACATCTTCAATTTCCTGAAAACCATCATGGATACTTCCTTGAGCTGTCATTGCAACGTGCAAATTGCAGCCAATCAGGAGCTAGCTTGATGTTTAGAGTAGTGCTCAAGTATTTAACTGTAATTAGGACAAAATTGTATCGAAATGACAAGATGAGTGGCTCGGATCACTTATCTTCCAAAGCAGAGATGATATGCAATCAATGTCGATTAAAGGCACAATCTTGACCTCTGAACCCAGCAGCCTCATTGGCAGACAATTAGCGAAAGGGAGGGGGCAGGGAAGGGGCATGGGAACTCCTTGAAATTCGATCAGATTAATCGACGGAGCTCCACACAGGCCCACTGTCGAAAACAATGCACGGGCAACTTTTTTTTTCAATTAATTATCCGAGATTTCGACGAAGGCCACCGCGGATGCAGTGGAGCACAAAACTATTTTCGTAATTATTTCTAGTTAGTTCATTTGCGGCTGCCGCAAAGTGAGCTGTCAAACTGATACGCAAAAACTTAGCCATGCACGCTTTTGCCGCGAAATCAGATAAAAATTTGAATGGCATGGCGGTCAAAGCGGTGGCCAAAAAACAGGCGAAAAAGCTGGCGCGGATCAAACTCGTTGACTTTTACAACTGAATCAGCACAAAATGCACACCTAGTACCTGTGTCGTGTCTTGTTCTTTCGTCATTTTTTTCCAATTTTTTATCCGCGCTGATTATTAAAGGGGAGCTGGAAACGTGTCCTCAACCTTTATTTTTTAAACGAACCCCTTTGCAGCCACGAAAACAACAACTGCAGCCATTTGTACCCTTTATTGTATTTGCTTGCAAGATCGCCTCGAGGCAGTCCCTTGGCTTCAGAATCCTTAAATTTATTTTAAAAAAATACCAATTTCATCAAATACTGACTGTAATAGTGGGTGGCACTGATGGACTGATGTTCAATTCTGATTGCTGGCCTGTAGTACCACGATACTGACAGCGACACTGTGTATGACAATCGTATATAACATTGTGAAATGCATGTATTCCACACAAATGAAATTGGAGTTGGAGCACCTTATCACGTGTCCCTATAGCAGTTATTTTTAATATGTGTGGCCAGTTAGTTGATTTGGGACGATTATATTATGCCCAATGGTGCCCGGATCTGGCTTAGACATTAAGCTTGTGAGAAAAATTGCTTCTCCTCATTGCTCGTAGGCTGGCAGTGATTGCCTACGGTTGTGGCAATAAAAATTTAGAAAGCAAATTTTAAAATTGGATAAATATTAAAAAGCAACGAAAAAAACCATGGATGGTAAAATAATGGGAAAACCCTGAAAGGATAAATTTTGACAGCTATAGGTCAAGCATCATTCATGGGAGTTGAAAATTACATTTATGGGGGAACCCCGGTAGTTATTTATCAGGAAATTTGATTTCAGGAAGTTTGATTAACACACTTCCTAACAAACTAGCACTGCATGCTCATAAGCACATTCGTCGGTCTAAGATGCAGATGGTATATCTCACAAAATTAAAAAATGTACAGGCTGTCAAAGTATGAATTAACAACTAATGGCAATTAACGGAGAGGCCAATGGAGGACGATGAATTATTTCCGTGTCTGTCTTAAATAATGAACTTATTCCAGTTGAACTTCATGAACTTCGTTGAACAATATGTGCAATAGCTGGCAGCAAACTTAGGCCATTTGCATCTTATATAGACTGACGACATTGCATGTTGACAAAAGTTTGACCAAAAATGACTTTGTATCATGGTGGGCATCGGCCTTGTGGTCGAATCTGTTTAGGGTCATCATGGGGCCCCAGAGTCGCCATTTGTCCCTGAAGTTGGAGGCAATTAATGCCAATGGTGATGGGTTTTCCGCTCGATTTCACCTTTACCTAAAACACCCTCTCGGCTTAATTAAAACCAATTGTCCAGCGCCCAGATAAACCGATGTTTTATCGTGGCATTAAAGGGGGAGAGGAGATAATCAACGACCGATTATCGAGCGGTTCTCAAGGGGGACCGAGTCAAAAATTCCTGGAAATTCGTCCGGGGTGCACTGGCGCATTATACACGGTATCTCAAAATATTTGTGTCTCCAGCTCGCTGTCCTTGTGAGAACGAGATCACTGCTAACGAAGGCCGTTTGGTGCAAAAAACTAATTGTTGGTGAGAAAAAACTGCAGTCGTGCAACGGTTAGCCATCGCTGAGCTGTATGGTGGCTCGCGGCCATGTTTTGTCCCCCAAAATGCTTCCTGGCCCCCCTAACCCCCTGCCTTTACACCTTTACGAACTCCTTAACCCCTGCCACAGTTCGAGGTGATGACGTCGGACTCAAATGGCGCCCACCAAATGCTCCAGCAACAGCAGCAACCACCGATGCTGGAAGAAGACAAGGTGAAGTGTTGCTTAGATAAGCTATAATAACAAGTGTAATAGTGTAATGCAAATTCGGCCTTTGCAAACATCTGTTGCAGGCCAGCTTCTTGCATGTGGTGCTCATTACCCTAGTGGTTCGAGTCTTCAAGGACCACTCCAGTAATGTAGGTTATCACCTTTTGCGAGGTCTCACTCCACATAATGCTCTTCTTCCGATGAGGTCAACCAGGGGTCACTGCGCGTAAAATGTCGTGATTTGAAGAGCGTATTTGAAGGTGCAGTACTTGAGAAAATTAGGTCTGGGCAGATTTAGATAACTTACTTAATCCGCCGGGATTAATGGTGGGCAGCTTTCACCACCACCATCAATTTGCTGACTGAAAAATGACACGCGTCAATCATTTTGCCCCAAATGTTTCTGGGGATAAACTACAGTATGCGCCACGCTCCAAATGTGCACAGTGTTCATATTTCAACCCCGGTTGACAGCAGACAACAATGACACCTGTCTTGGCTGTCCGAATTTATACTTTATATTTGTAATGTTTTGATTTTTTGGTTTTCGTTGATTTTTTGTCTTCTTTTTGTGTTTAAACTAACCTAGAATGGTCATTTGTTGATTTAGCTGCCCATCTGCCTGGCAATCACTACCAGCCTACGGACCGTTAGGAGAAGCCCACTTTGTCACAGTGTCTATGGTGGAGGGGTGCATACATTACATATCAGTCACTAAGAAAAGTAAGTTTGTGTATACCTGAAAATCTAAAATAACCGAGGAAGCAATGAGAAAGTGCTTTTCTCTTCGTAGGCTGGCAGTGATTGCCTGCGGTTAGGAACATCCCAGGACAGAAATTACAATTTTAGGTTAGTTTGGTGAGGAACAACATCCAAAAAACTCAAAAAAGTAGGAAAAACAAACATGAAAAAGGGTAAATTCCTACAGGTGGGACACATGTCGGTCTTATCTACTAGACAACTGCGTTGAAATATACACAGTCCGTGCACATTTGGAGCATGGGAGATACCGTAGTTTACTCTGAGTTTGAGGTTGTGCATGCATTATACATTGTAGATGGATTTGTGAAGCAATTGCTTTTTAATAAATTGTGGATCTGGGAGGGCTCAGGTACATAAGCAAAAATTCAAAGGGTTGAAAGCATCTATACTATAGCATTAGACATGTGTGACTGGTAACATAGAACTATCTTTAATATTTCAGTCGGAATTTTATTACTAGAATCAAGTGAAAAAAATATTTAAAATTCTGACTTTGAAATATTCAAAATAGTTAAAAGCATCCACTCCACAAAGAGTGGTAAGCTCAGAAACAGATTTGCGGTGTAGTGTGTGCTTGCTTTCCATCGCAAACAGGTTGTGCTTGTGCAACACTGCATTTGACGATAATGAAATCGAGAGGTTTTGTTTATCCAGTCATATCTGATTTCGCCAATCGTATAATTTGCTTAGGAAAAACATAATTTCGAACTGACCACTATTTCGGACGAGTTTGCGCAACGCTACCCGCCTTTATGCCAGGTATTGCCTAATGAAAATAGATATGGATCATGATTGAAAAGATACGGGCAAGAAACTGCCGTGACCTAGGTGTATAAATCAAAACACAGTAATCGATACTTGTTAATCTTAAGCCTTCGTGAAACGTTGTTTTAGTTTTTCGTACCTTGGTGGAAAACGCCCAGTTTGCTTAAAATCACGTATGAATCAGATCTCAAGTGACAAAAAGTCTCTTTTGAAACTGCTGTTTTTCATCGTCTTCATGCAGCGTCATCTGGTGCACATGAGGCCAATTGCAAAGAGTTATACGAAGATTTACATGTATACCCAATAGAAAATAGCATTACTTGAGTTCCAGTGAGGAAAATACATGTAAATCGAGCGACATTCCTACGAGCGACAATTAACTGCGAACGCACCAGCCCAGTCATTAAGCTTCAATCAAAACAAAATGAATTGCAGTCAGTCAAGTTTGAGCGAAAGGTTAGTTGACACCACCCATTATCGCCACTCGGAAACGAGTACCTGCTCCAACGAAGGTGAGCTGTGATTGGCCTTGCTCATTTGCAATTCATACCTGCCTAGGCAGGCTAACAATTGTTTTTAACTTCAGCGAATTGTTTCATATCTCCAGCAAGACCAGGCCACGTGGAAATGCATGCATCTGGCAACAACCACAATGCAAAACAATTCATGATTGGTTGACTTTTTGTGTTTACGGATCAAGGTAATGCGTGATGTTCCATATGACACAATGGGGCAGAATCAAAACTTGCTCATTGTATTTGAAGCAAATCTTCGGCATATGCATTTCGTTTCCACGAAATGGCCAAAATAGCATTTTGCACCAGAAATTCAAGCGTTCCAATACAGAGCTGCTTCCGCTTCCTATTTTGGCATTTCATCACGCCACAAATTCCTGTTGCTCGTTGCTCAAGGTCGAATATGATTCCAGAGTGTCTTTAATGGCGGCTGAATGACGTCTGCCATGTGCTTTCTGAATGGCTTCAGCAATAAGAAACCTGAGTTTGAAGCAAGTATCCTGACTTGGCGCCAGTTCCTTTGGTTCGCTTCAGAGAAAGTGCTTCCAAAGCTTAAATCTGAGAAATCTCCATTACATGAATGTGCGACAATTGAACGCTGTTTGGTGCACTTGCATTGAATGCACTGCATTGAATGTTATTCGATGCACTGTCTCGGTTCCCTCATAAGCAACTGCTCACAAAGAATTTATTGACAATGTTCCGTCTTGAACCAGCAAATGCTGTTTGAATGTCCTGTCTTGAAGGCTGTTTGGCAATGGACAGTCTTGCATCAATAAATGTCAAACTTTAATGTACCACCTTGAATCATTGGATGTTGCTTGACAATGCAGTGTGCAGGTTCCCTTTATAAGTCAATGTGCACAAAGAATGCAAGAATGGTTGACAATGTATACTGTATTGAATCAAGCAATGCTTTTTGACAAGGTACCACCTTGGATCAACGGATGCTGTTTGACTTTGACAATACAGTGTCAGGAATACATTTTGACAATGCACTGTCAGGAATACATTTTGACAATGCACTGTCAGAAATATATTTTGACAATGCACTGCCAGGAATACTTTTTACAATGCACAGTCAGGAATACTTTTTTGACAGTGCACTGTCAGGAATACTTTTTTGACAGTGCACTGTCAGGAATACATTTTGACAATGCACTGTCAGGAATGCATTTTGACAATGCACTGTCAGGAATACATTTTGACAATGCACTGTCAGGAATGCATTTTGACAGTGCACTGTCAGGAATACTTTTTTGACAGTGCACTGTCAGGAATACATTTTGACAATGCACTGTCAGGAATGCATTTTGACAATGCACTGTCAGGAATACATTTTGACAATGCACTGTCAGGAATGCATTTTGACAGTGCACTGTCAGGAATACATTTTGAAAAGGAACTGTCAGGAATACATTTTGACAATGCACTGCCAGGAATACTTTTTGACAGTACACTGTCTTTAATAGGTCGACATTGACTGTAAAGGGTTGATCAACTAGTGAGAATCACCTCTTAATAATTTCAACAACAAACTGTTGCAACACCAATGACGTTGTCCTGCTTAATTAACACTGCCAGCGCCACCTACATCGATTTTGCAATGGCAGCTTGTTTCCTTCGGGGTCTCTTCTTATTACGATTACACGTATAAAGGCGTATTAAAAGGATGACGAAATTTTACGAATTTTGATCAGTCGACAAGATGTCCATTAAGGATTTCGAGCATGTCGCTGCTACATGGCAGGTCAACAGATACAAGCGTCCGTTGTGGTTTCGGACACGATTCGTTGAGACAGGTTGCCCATCAATTAGCGTCATTGCAGGCGAAATGACCAGAGAAAGTAACTTTTTTGGCCACCTACGAGCTGCAGTAACTGTACTTTTCCTGATCAGGTGGGTGACCTGATTCGGCATGAAATTTTTTGCATCTACTCGAGGTCCGACAGGGAAAGGACAGTGAAAAAAGGTGACAGCGAAATTAAAAAGTCGGCTATCTTGGCTGGCAACAAAGGAAAACAACTGCTAATCTGTCATTAGTATCTAACCTTGGTGCACTCGCAGGCTTACTACCTGGAGTGCGCTTTTTTGGCCGCCCACCGTGTAATGACCGTTTACGAAACGACAAAAAGCCTAATTGTAGCAGAAAAGCCAAAGACAATGACATGGTAAGCCTGGCAGACAGTAATTAATATGGGGAGCAAGGGGAGACATAAAAAATAAGCAACCGACATGTTCGACAAAGGTCGAATCCTGAGTACGCCGACATGTAGAACATTTCCTGGACAGCTACCAGAGGTAATTTTGACCTGTAGCCACTGTCGGCCCTCTGCCGGACAGTGGAGTGAAGTAGGATGGGTCGTGTGAGGTGTCTACTTAAAGCTCTGAAAGCTCTCATTTGCATACAGTTATGTCAGAATTGATTGGAGTTGGGTCCATTACGAAATGTGGATTTGAATGGTGCTGAACTCTGGAAACGAAGCATTCAAAAATGTTTCTAACTTGGATATGCATGTCACTGGGGAATTTTGAGGCCCCCTGTATGACGAATGTAATCAATCGATTATTCAAGCGATGGAAGTGGAATGGCACAAAATTAGCGTCATTTAATCCCGCGAGCACGTATTCGTGGCAAAACAATTAAAAGCTGCTTGTTTTGAAAGACGACAATAAGAAAAGGTCAAGCCAACAACATCGTTTCGATATCGAAGAAATTGGAAAAAAGGCGAAATTTGGATTACAAACAACTCGACAGCTGACCACTTAATGGGTACTGCTGTCAGGGAAAACTATCAATCATTCCCACGCAATTTGATAACCGACATTGAATGCTGATTGATGTGTTCGATTGAGTATCATATATATTAAAGACATGCCCTGGCTCATCGCCATGTGTTTCAAATTTGCACATGTTAGAACCACGAAACATTTCCAACCTACTTGTCTAGTATCCAAAAATGACACCTGTACTAGCTGTCGCAATATATCCTAAACTACAGCTGTACACGCAAACACTGCCGCCTACGAGCCGTTAGGAGAAGCCCACTTTTTCATGGTGTCTATGGCTGAGCAGGGTCTAGTCTAGTCTGCAGGACAGTCGTCTTTAATTTAGGTCATTGACAGACATGTGAGCTAATTCGCAATCTGTCACTGTGTCTGTCATTAGTTCAATTACAGCCCTTTTCCAAGAAACGTTTCGTTTTTTAGTCCATTTCTCAAGACGTTCTTAAGAAGAACACAATGGCACGTAAGTGCCTTAACTAATTCCACATTTTAATTGATGGCATCTTATTCAAAACAATAAAAATAAAACAGGAAGACAGTTTCCCAGTCTGCCCACACACATCAGATCACCAGACTTCGTGGGAAATATGGTCGCTGGCCATTTCTGGAATTTATGAAATTTGGAAATAGTTGAAATACTGTATACGAATTTCCAGTTTGTATATTTCGGTCCATTGCAAGTATATTTTGGTATATAACGGATAATAATAATAATAATAATAATAATAAATAGTCACCATGTAAAATAGGAGCATGTTTGCAACAGACCACAATTTGGTGCAATACAAAAATGGAGGGTTAAATTTGTTATTTACCAATAAATAAATAAACCAAAATGTAACCGAACTGTAGCAATTGGTCGCTATGAAAGGTGCATGTTTATTACACATTGTAACAACGGAGGCTCTGAATAAGCCGAGCTCAAGCATGAATGAAAGTACGAGTTGCGTGCGCGCATTTCAGGCTCGACTTAATTTTCCATTAAATTTAATAAGCAAACTGCAAACGAAAGTATACTACAGCATCGAACAAGTTGATTTCCGCCCCCATCACCTTGAAATAGTTGTGGGCCACCGCTTTGTTTCTGCAACTTTAAATGTTTGTATCAATTCGTGAGGCGATTAAACCTTAGGCATCTGTGCTCAGATATTCCACATGCATAGTAGGCTAACGGCAGATTAAAATCCTCAATACTGCCAGTTTGGTGCAGTCCGTCAAGACGTTTGTGCAACCATCGTAATTAATTCAAGGCGACTTTGTTTCTGTTGAAAGCGAGTAATTAATGGGGATGACCGCATGAGCGTGGCCGGTTAATAAAGCACCTGTTGCTCCAAAGGTCAACCTTAAAACGTGATGCCTGGAGCAACGACAAAAGTTTGATTAACGTTATCTCTGGTTACAGAATCGTGAGCTTCCTACCTGGCCGTTAAGTCGTTGGCATACAACTGTTGAAGATTGGCTCTGTTGCGCAGCAATCATCAATACAAGGTTGGTAAACACTAAACAGAAATCAGTTTGTCCATTGCAAGTTAGCCAGCCATACAGTCTTGTTGAGACGTTGATGGTGAAATGGTCGATTCGTGCAATCGGTCATCTTACCACTGCCATTTGATGCTCGCCAATGTCTCGAGCTGACCGCTAATCGTTTTGTAGTTTTAGTAAATACCAACGAATATTTTAAGCTGGACATTTGGTTGCTCTTCAAGGACTCGAAATTGGCAACACATGACAAGTTGGCTCTGGAAGGAGGACAGGGATGGCCACGTGGCGCACCCATGCCTCGAACGAAAATGTGTTACACAAAATGTAAGAGAAATTGTACGTTGTATCATCAATAAATCACGAGCCGCCAGAATAACATTAGCTGGAGATTGGAGCTGGCAATGCTGCAGAAACTCCCTGTCTTGGAAGTGAAATTTTCACCTTGGAGGTGAAATTGATGTCTGCAAAGCACGCAGCACTGTCTTCCCCCCTGCATACCGCGATGTCTTGGAATGTTGCAACTTTCATGTTAGCATCTGATAAGCTAATTGATGACAAATTAATTTCAGGTACCAGGCGCCAACGCCCTTGTCCACTACACACTGATAATGCCACGTTGGACCTCTGCATGGTTGTCAGGGTCAAACCCACTGTTATGGTCTCACCTGGCGATCTTAATTTGCAACAGAGAGAGGTAAGGTACAACTTACGTTTTATTGTGAATCTTAGTGGAGTTTGGATCCATATGCAAAATTACAAATTTCTAGCACTTATGGTTTGGACTCAGTGTTGATGAGTCGGTGAGTTATGCACTTGTTTGTAGTGCATACATAGATTATCAACACATTCGTAATGGGAGGTCAATCAGTACAAATCAACTCGCTTCAAACTGGCTGCAAAGAGTCGCTAGATGGCGCTGGTCGCTCTATAGGAGCCACAGGGTACATTACTCAGATAACGATTCGTGCAAACAACAATGAAGATTATACTTACTACGTGTGCCAGACAGGTTTAAAGGGTTTTGAAATCGGTTTCGTATAGCTAGCTTACAGTTCCGTATTCAATTCACAATTTTTTACTTTTTTGGTCACTTTTTTTATTTTCTGCCACTCGAAAAATTGACGTTTTTTTTTTTGGCGTTTGGCATACATTTCTACCAAGGCTGGAGAGTGCATTCGTACAACCGTGGTTTCAACTCTGACCCCATCTGTATGAGGTCGACTCATGCTAACTTTTAATTTTTCGCAAATTGCACGATGACGTCACGTAATAATTGTAATAACCATCACATTTGACTCCTCGTAGCGTAAGGTGCAAAGTGAATTTCGCAAGTATGAGTTCGCCATGGGATTCCACGCTTGAGCCACAGGGTGTTTTCAAAACAACACCATGTTTTGCCTTCCCACAATCCTCCAAAATTGCACTCCTAAGGTCACATTTTTTCCAGTTTATTTCTTCAATAAATTGGAGACTTTTCACCACATAACCTCTGCTCCGACATGGGTTTAGACTTCATGAGGAAGTGAGCTTCTCCTAATATCGTGTAAGTTGGCAGTGATTGCCTACTGCTAGGGGCAGTTTAATCAGAAATAGCATTGTTAAGTTAGTTGATGATAGGTGGGAGGGTCTCTCCAGGGGCTAGTGTGGACAGATTGGATGGTTTCAGCGCATGCCGCCAGGGGCGCCACTCTGAAAATCTTGAGCCCAATATACGAGTTAGGGGTTACTTTTCCCCCCAAATGCATCGCCGCTACAAAATAACTTCACGAAAAAACATGGCAAAAAATAATAACCCTGCCATTATAGGCCGGTGAAATTGGGTCAGACATGAGCCGAGAAAAAAGCGCCAGAACTTTGATGAAAAAGTCATTAAAAAGTGAAATTTGTTCAGGGGCCTGTTCGTGCCCAAATTGCAGCAAATGTAGGTTAAGCCCAGGCATTCCTCCTGGCACGTTTTTTTCCAACAACCTTCGTATAATTATCAGATGTTTTTTTAATTCCCAGCTTATGTATTTTTCCGGACCCCTCAATTTTTTTGCTCATTTTTTCACGTGGATTGATATTGACAAAGTATGCCCATAGGGCTGTTATGTAATGGCTCATTCACCTAATGGTCACTGAAAATATGGCCATATTTGCTAACCATATGCCCAGACTACTAATATTTTCACTTTTTGAACTATTATTGCATTCTATTAATACTCCAATGGAGTTATATTTAATGTGGGAGTGGCTTTCGAAAGGCCATCACTGCAGGTATGCGTGTTTTTCATGCAAATCGTCACCTGTAATTGGCTGTGAGCTTACTTCCTATAATTTATTGGCTGTACTAAGTGCACCCTGGACATCGTGACTTCATCATTCAACCAATAATTAACTCTGTGATGAGAAAACACTGCTGGCGAGTCTGTACAGGGTGCGTTGAAAGTCTTGAAACTCTTGCAAAAATTGTTCGAGCTCGATTCCGATGATGGATGGTCGATGATTTAACCGGGAAAATCATCTGGACCAGTCACTAGTGAGGTATCTGTAAGGAGCGAGGAAAAAGTTGGGAAATTTTGGGTGGGGACATTTTGGCAACTGAGATCACACCAGGTTGCCTCCGAGCGACCGTCCTGGCAAATTCACGAATTCGCAGCGAAAACTGACGGTGAAAGTAAAAACGAGACGAAACACAGTTTATGAGCCTGCGAAAAATGCTGGCTTTCTCCTTGAAAGGCTTAATTGAAGGCTGATCATACGTGCCGCGTATGAAAAGGATGAAGAGCCTACAGGGTGTCCCCTCCAAATCAGAAAGTTTCAGATATGCAAAGTCCAAGCGAATACCACATCACTGGGGGAGGTCTGAAAATCACGACTGATGAAATGAATTGATTCAAACAGAACACAGCCAGTGTTTTTTCTTCAACAGCACAACGTTTCGCTGAGTTAACAGCTTCCTCAGGTGCTAATTTATTGAAAAGATATTTCAATCAGACATGATAAAATTTTATCAATTTATTTCTAAACCCCCAGCCGCAGGAAGATGACTGAGATTAATGATTGATGAAATGGGAATATGATTGCTAATGTGACGACATAATACTTGAACGTCCCTGGACAAATCATAAATCCCTTCCCAGACTACCCTCATTAACAAAAATAATTTAAAACAAACTGTTAAGAATTACAATAACCAAATATTGAATGAAGGTTGAACTCCTAAAATTTTTTTTTCTTATATTTGGCTCCCAGGGAGCACCAGCAGGCGGCGCTGTAACAGCTAGGATGATAATCTTGATAGTTTTCCTATGTACTGTAGATGCCATGTTCGATTCTGGTAATCAAGTAAACCAATAACAACAACACTTTAATTCTCCCTTTTTCATAAATTTGCTCCTTGTGGTCATTTTAATGCGAGTGGCACTTCATGATCACCCCTTATATTAACAGTAAAAACTTTCAACTCCAATAAACAAGCGTATGGCGTATTTATTAAATAACTAATAAATACTTGTGAGATTTAGAGTATCAGTGCACACTGACTGATCACTATTTCTACTGAGTAAGTTTTACACAGTTGCACAGTATTGTGAAACATGTTAATGTCTTGCGGGAAGCTAAATTTAAATACATGTGTATTTACTCGAACCATCAAGCTTGCAATGGTATACAGCATTTGAAGCATACATTATTTTACTTGTACAGATACGTTAGATACTCTAAGAATGTAGACTTCCCCAAACAAGTTGGCAGTGATTGTCAGGCGGTTGTACAACCATATAAAGACATGTTTTAGGTTAACTTAGGTTAGGTTGATAGTAACGAATTGCAATGCGAACTCGATGACCATACTATTACCCATGAAGGTGAGCATTAATGCCTTCAGATGGATTATTAATATTTGGCGTAGACCGTAACAGTCGTGCTTCTTGTTTTTGCATTAAAATGAGCAGGATTCTCTCACCAAATTACTGACGTGTACCAGGGGTGCTTTGAAAAAACAATGAAAACTCATAAAGTAACATTATCGGTTGAAGCAACGAAACTAATTACGGTCCGAGATGGCTTTGAATAAATATGTCAATGTCGAAAAGGAAAAAAAATCTCCCCCAAAATATTTCGCCATTCTTGCGTTTGAGGCCTAACACGAGAAAGGAGATGCTAACATTGTGTTCAGGAAACGGTACTGAGATATCTGTAAGAAATTTCCGCATCGTTAATTAACATAGTCGTAAATCATGAAAAAAATAATAATAAGAACAGTGGACTTCATTCTAATTTCAATTAGCAGTGTACACATCATGATTGGCATGATTTTCATTAATCCCCTAAGAATCTCATTGGAAAGTAAGCTTAATTGGGCTTATTGCCAATTTGAGTGATATGACCCTTAATTCACATATTGGAAGATTTACAAAAATAATGCAATTATAGACAGGCTGGGCAATATGATTTGTAGGTATTGCCACATCATTTCGTACTCCCCAATATCGCTAAAGAAACTTGAAAATGTCCTCCTAATGCAAATAAATGTTAACTGTTATTAAAATGTTGAGAACTTATAGGAGTCAGTTCCACTAATGGTTGAGGTTGTACTGAGGGTAAATAACATCAAACTAACAAAAAATATGCATATTTTTTTACCCTATAAATACAACCTCAATTATTGAAAATTGTAAAAATTTTGATTGTTTCTATTTTCGCAAGTTAATACTAATATGGACGTCATTTTGAATCAATCACTTCAATCTGCATGCATGCAAGTGCAGTACATTAAACCTAAGTTTGCATCCAAATTAAAATTTGAAAACATTTGTCGGATATTAACTAAGCTGCATATACTGTATGTATGTCTTTTCAACTACAAAAAACAACATCAGCACACTAAATGTTAACAATTAAAGCGCGGGGTGGTATAAGTGGGTAATTTGGCTCCGAGGGACACCCGTGTACGAAAATTATACACGCGAGAAAGGAGGTTTTTTTGGGCTACCTGAAAGGTCTTGCGGTTTTATTTGGTTTTTTATCGTAATCTCGTTTCTTCGAATGAGTGGACTCGTAAAACGCCCTTGAATCTGATGGGCAGTTCATGCAAAAAGACACAGGTACGCTTTCGAGTGTAGGTGGCCTTTAACTGGTTTGACCTTAAACTGTATATTATACATGTGCGGGTGAATATATTATACAGGGATGCCGTTAGACCCGCGGATGAGCTCGGAAAAAGTGTTTTATTGAAAACGTGAGTGAAATCCTCATTCGTGGAGCTGAGTGACCTTTGAAAGTTGGGCAAAAAAACTTATGTGCAGGGTCGTAAAGCAATTGTCCAGCAGTATAAAAAGGGTGATTCTGTCTAAACACATGGATATAGTGTTGCCTGCTTGTGGCCTTTAATCTTTAATTTTTTTTAATAAGGAAATGCGAGAATAATTAACCATGAATGTGGCATTATCATGGTTCGTTCCCATTTACCTTCAGGACAATTTTATGCTTTTAAAACAAGATGCATTTCAAACCAGAATGACATGTCATCCTGATGTATTTTACCTACAGTATATATCTATTTTGCAGTATATAACCAGTATGAGAACCTTCATGACATTCCTAGTTTTTCCAGGTCTTTGGAACCCTCCCATATGGAAAAGAAATGCATTTCAAAATATATGTAGATTGAGACATAAATGTATTTCATAATGTATTGTAAATGCATTTATATTGGAGCTTTTTCTTAAAAATACATTTGCAATACATTTTACAATTTGCAATGTATTTCAAAATGCATTTGAAATACATTTCTTTTGCATGTGGGCTGGATTGTATTATAGACGTTGGATGCTTAGTAATTCAATTTGGCAATGATTTTGGCGACATGCAACTGATTTTTGTTTCATGCAACTGATTTCTGTTTCATGCAACTGATTTCTGTTTCATGCAACTGATTGCAACCCCTTCCACATGTCATGTCTTTGCTACATTGAGATATTTTAACCTAACGTTCTTCATGGGACAAAATAACTTCACTGAAATAAGGCTAGTTTTTGAACACCAACACGATGGCAAGAATGCACTTACAAACAGTTGTGCTCCTTGGTTCATTTTATGACTTAACCGACCGTTAAACACTTTTTACGAGTCACCAATTATAAGTCTAGGGCAAAACTTTCGTTTATTTTAATTACCATTCGTGGAATTTAGATGTTTTTCGCCAAAATCCAATGCCAAAATTTGGAGCATAGACGAGGGCATGCATACCCTTTCACAATCCTTGATTAGCGTATCGTTAATGGCTATCGTATACTTTTTGCGAATTTAAAGTGGTCTACATTAAATCGTTCATAAATCGTTCCACATTTCTGAAAGGGGTTGTTTTTGCTGCATTAATCTCAACTTAACGGACCGATACCGTTAGTGGTCGATAGCTGAATTAGTGACCTATTCACGAGGCTATATTTATGAAACAGTTTTAATGTTGCCAGCCCAAGATGCAATTTCGCTAATCATCGAATTAAGCAGCCCCATAGGTGGAAGTAAATCACTCCATTTTAATTGTGAGTTGCGCATGCTGTCCGTCACACTCGGTTTAGTCCTCTAAACGTTTCCGGCAAATGTAAGCCACAATTATTATTAATAACACTAATAAATATTTATTAACCGAGTTATGTGCCTTCGGATAATGAAAACCCGATTATCCCGATAGGTGTTGGCGGACGAGGCCACCCTTAACGATTGGTGGTGCAACGGACATTAATTTCGGATTTTCATTTGTTTGCAATTAAAATCAGTTAATTGTTGACTGGCATGAACATAAACCCATTGTTGAAAACTACTAGTTCGTAGTGTACTTGAGGAATTGACGCTCAATGCTTCAGAGGTGAATCTGTTAACTACCAGAACATCAAAAACAAATGATAAAAATGTTGACGACGATCGAGTTTACATGTAGATTTAAGTTGCATAGATATTGGTTTTATCTGGACAGACATAGCACGTTTTCACCAAGAGGGTGGAACTTTAATAGTGGCAACACATCTGCAGAATCACAGTGATATGCAATATAATGACAACGTTTATGCTAAATGTAAAAGATCTGGTCTCATCAGTTAAGGCCCATTGAAAGTGATTTTTTTCAATTGAATTTTGATAATTTTGGACTGATATGATAATTTCAAATGAAACTAAATGTTTTAATTCAAAGTTTATATAAAATGTGCTACAGTATATAAAATGAAAAAACATTTCGTTTTTAGAATTTTTCCAGATATTCTGTATTTTGCCAACGACAGTAAATCGCTTATATTCCCATTCAGATGGCAGGTGCTGCCATCTATCTTTTTATTAATATATACATTTCCATAAGTTGTCAAGAGCACATCCCAAAAAAACGCAAGTCCCTGTTAATGTTTACAAAAAAATTATTTTAATATGTTGATCAGGAAAGGAGATTTACGTACAAGTTGGACAGTAGCTCTTTAAATTTGTGCACCTTTGTAAGATTGCCAAATATGTGTTTACAGGATCCGCTTAATATGCAAACCCCCTCCACTCAGGGTTGTTATAATGTTAGCTAATCCTGAATACACTGATCCAGTTTCGTCACTGGAGAAACTACCGTGCGTTGGCAATACAGGACGTCGGTCTATTTTTAACCGAAATTTTTCTGTGGGGTGACACTGCAACATGTGCCACAAATCGGTCGATCTAAAATTTTGCTACTCATTTCTCATTTCATGTGAATGGCGTGGTGATGACCAATCGAAACTTTCTCAGTCTAAGGGACGTCACTGTAGGACGAAGTTTATATGCATGTCCATGCATACCCACATCAATGTGCTACATCACTTTGTGTCTACATGTACATTGAATCTGTTACCTGGTTTCAAACATTCCTAACCCACATACAAAAGAAATGTATTTGAAACGCATTTTGAAATAAATTGCAAATTGTAAAATGTATTGCAGATGTATTTTTCAGAAAAAGCTCCACGATAAATGCATTTTTAAATGTAAACAGAAATGCAATTTAAAATACGTTGACAAGTGCATTGTGCAATACATTTAGCAATGAAATTCAGTGTACTATTGTAATTTATTACATTAATAAAAATTCAATTCTAAAGTACATTGAATTTTAGGAATTAATCAAGATGATCTTTCATTCTAAATCTAGAAATTAGGTGGTCATGTTAATGGTTTACATGTAATCCACAATATATTCTACAATACAAACAAAATACTATATGTATGAAATGCTCAACAAATTCATTTTGCAATGCATTTCATACTTCATTATGACATGCATTTATGTGTCAATCTACATACAGTATATTTTGAAATGAATTTCAAAATGCATTTTCTATAATGTATTGCTAAATGCATTTCTTTTCCATATGGGAAGTAGGGCCGACATGGACATTCAACCTTTCTTACATGTATCAACTCGGTGAAATTTCTCAAATCTGTTGATGAGCAGCAACTCACAGAGAAGAGTTTTTAATTGACTTTAACAAAGTCATGGGAATTGTCAACGCTGGGAAAAACTTTCTCCCACGTTGTTCATGACAGAAATTTTTTCCAAAAAAAATCACGATTTCAAGGTTGGGTGCAACGGTGTTATTTTGCGTATTTTTGGGAAATGTGCGGTTTTCCTGCAAACTGGTTTCCTCGCTAAGACCCCATAATTCGTCGGTGCCATATTCATGAGTATGGAGGAACCGGCTCGTTGGTGCATGCCAGGAATGCGTAATTTTGCGGGCTGGCCATTAATAAAATATACTGCATGTTAAACGTACAGTTAACCCCGTGTCCACGCAGACTCGCCATCAGCATAATCGATTCCTCGCCGCCTTATTAAATGTGCACATGTGATCGAATGCCAAAATCAAGGTTTGCAGGATCTGCAGGTAGATCGAGAATGATTTGCATAGGTGTTACTTGGGCCTACTTGCTGGTGGTCATGTATTTGTAACCCTTAGTAAAATTATGTACAGGTAAACACAAAGGATTTGATCCAGAAAGAGGAGATGACAAGTTGTGATATTCTCTGTTTTCTATGTATCATTTGCTCATGTAGATCACATGCACCTTGATACAATGTGCAGTGTGTTTGCTTCATTTTTTTCTGGCTATTTTTATCGAAAACTTTTTTTAAAAATTTAAAATTTTTAAAAAACTTTGAATCTAAAAACTGTCATCTTTTTAAAGTTTGTACTCTAAAAGCGTTAATTAAGATGCTTTGTTTACAAAATATGGCGATGGATTAAATCTGTTAGGTGCCTTAACCTCGGTGCGTTCGATGTTATCATTAGTTAACACTGCTTTTTTCCACAAAGACATCAAAGGAAAAAGCATGGCGAAAACAGTCTTATCGTTTGCATCAACAAAACGATCCTGGCTGGCTAGCGAGGATGATGAGGTTCAATTTCTGGCAAAACAATATGGAAATTCAAGGGCATCGTGATCTGGTTGGTCATCGCTGTCCTCTTGGCCATAACACATGCTTCACACTTGGCTGACATTGGCTTGAGGAAAATATACTCACTTATTTCACGAAAGCATTACGGAAGACGCGACTATCCTCTGAAATTTGGTGAAAGATATTCACGGATTTTCATTGTTAGGGCTTCCCTCTCAAAAATGCTCGAGGAAAGTGAGTATCCATAAATTACATTGTGGGGAACTTTACTTGGAATCTGTTCTTGAAATTCCCGTTACGAAATCTGTGATTGTACAGCTTGATGGCTTAGGAAGACTGTTAGTTTTAGTATACAAGGACTAAATGTTCGAATAATGGTAGAATAACTTGGTTATTTCATCTCCCAGTTATTTCATACTCCCTGTGAACCAAACACATACAAACTTTGGAAGTTTTTCTATCTTTATCTTTCTTTGGAAGTTTTTTTTTAAATTTCTTGTAATGAGGGTAATGAGCACACTTATTAACCCTATACTTACAGTTGTAATGCATTGTTTTCGTAGAAACAATGCATTACCATGCATGATTCGACCAAATCTGCTCATGGCATGCAAAAAGGGGATTACAAGGGAAAGGGGATTGTATAAGTATTAGTGAGAATTTAGCGTTCATTATCTAGGTCCAGGATATTGCACGCATGACAGTACACAGCAATTTTTAGAGTGTATTGAAGTGAAGCTCGAGTGGGGAGCTTTTCAAACTTCTGCCATGGTACTCATGTACTCAGCAAAATTTCAGAATTGACCAACCATGACCTGACAGGATAGGTGTGACACTCCGAAATGTGTCTTCATTGATGTGACATCAGCCAATGTCATGGATGCATTACGATTTAATGAAACTTGCTGCAATAAGAATATGATGATCATATTTGCTCCATGATGAATGATGATGCATGGCAAGGTATTTTAAGTGCAGTGCAACTTGATTTGCCATGGTGCAATCGGCTGACAAAGGTGAATCCTTTTCAAACACCAATAATCTGAGTCGATGATCCAGTTATATCCTCCTTGCCATTACATTGGCAATCCTGACATATGATTTTGAAATTTTTCAAGTGCATGAAATGTTCCATAATCCACGGTTTGCTCAACATTTCTTGCGTATCAGGGAAAGTTGCCGATGCTCCAAGGGGTCATTGCCACTGTCCACTTCCACGAAGGATGCGCCACACCCTGGTCAAATGCAAACAATGCAATTTTCGAGCAGACAAAAAGTCAAAAAATGCAGGTGAAACGAGTTGAGTGTTTAAGATTTCGCGAGTGTAAGGACAACAACAGTGAGGGTATCAAAATCAACGGCTCAAGAAACACACCTCCGGAGCAGGAAACTAGGCAGCCAATATTTTAATTGATTGTTTGTAATTGTAAACAGCTACCGGAGCTGCAATTATCTTATTAGCATATATTACTGATGACGCCGAACTGGAGTATTCACCTGGAAAAAACCGATTCAACAGGACGTAACTTGCACAAGACGTCTTGTCTCATTCCCCAAACTAAAAAACGTGATTTGCAAAAAAACTAACTGTAACATCGGTTAACGTTATCTGAAACACATCGCAATATTTTGAAATATCTGGATTTTCCGCAGTCTTAAGGTGTTTGACGCACCTGCTGCCGCAAGCATTAAATGAATCAAAATTAACGGTGCATGTACTTATTATTAAGTTCAGCACAAATTATAGTTATACGTGTATAAGGCGAGTCCACACTATGTAACAAAACAGTGTGACCTGAAAGATGTGTTTTCAAATTTGTTTTAAAACGTCAGATATGACGCGGATATCCCACATGCAAAAGAAATGTATTTGAAATGCATTTTGAAATATATTGCCAATTGTAAAATATATTTTTCAGAAAAAGCTCCACGATAAATGCATTTTTAAATGCAAACAGAAATTCATTTTAAAATACATTGACAAGTGCATTGTGCAATACATTTAGCAATACATATTTATGAAATGCAATGAGCTATTGTAATTTATTACGTTATTAAAAATTAAATTATAATGTACCTTGAATTTTAAGAATTAATCAAGATGATCTTTCATTCTAAATCTATAAATTATGTGGTCATGTTAATGGTTTACATTTTCCAATGTAATCCAAAATATATTCTACAATACACACAGAATACATTATAAACTATGTATGAAATGCATTATGAAATGCATTTTATACTTCATTATGAAATACATTATGTCTCAATCTCCATATATATTTTGAAATGTACTTCAAAATGCATTTTCTATAATGTATTCCTAAATGCATTTCATTTCCACATGGGATACTCCAGTGATATATGGCAAATTCCAGCAATTTTATGAAAGTTCCCCAAATTAACCACAACAATGTCAGGTCAGATCAGGCAGATTTATCTTTTACATTTCCACTGTACAAATTAACGCTAAAAGAGCATTTGTATGGAAAATTACACGTATTTCATATTCGAAGTTGTCAGATTTGCACTCTGTCATATATCAACACCTCCACCTGTCGCCATTTAACTTATCTGCTGTATGCAAAACTCTGATAAAAACCTATTTTGGTTATTTATCTGTCGATAAGCAAATTTATGATAACATTTTTATAACACTACTGGCGTTACAAAAATCATTACTATTGTTTTTATAGCGATAGTTGGCCACAGCCGATGCATTAAATTTCCTATAAAACGATATATTTACTGCAAAACCAATATCACTTGACCTCAATTTTTAAAAGCAAAGGCTCGGAAAACCCCTGGTCCAGCGGCGACGATATCTAATGACACTCGCCAACAAGATGCGCATTTTTAAAAATTTGGTAATAAAATAATAGTTTTCCGCTTTTATGCGTTTTCGGGTGTCCCAAAACAGAAGTTGGGTTGTATCGCATGGCAAAACTGGTCGATTTCGAGCCAACATTCTGAAAGCGAAACCGAAAACTAGTCGTAAAATCTTTTTAGGTGCATATTTATTGCCATTTATTCCAGCCCTGCACGCTGCTGGCTTTTTTGTTTTCATTTGGGCAAAAAACTTATTTCTCCTACTAACCCATATTTTGTTTGCATTGGCAAAAGATCGGTTTCGCAGATAGGGCCATGCACGAATCCAACCTTGATAAGTTTGTATGAAAATAATAGTTCAAGTACACCTGAAGTGCAATCACGACGCAACGCAAATCGCTTTGTTCCTAAATACGGGTATTTTAAAGATATTTGGGGCAAGTTTAAGATGAGCAAGTGGCCACAAAAGTGCTAATCACGAAGCCCATGAGGGGTGTCATGGCGTACTCAAAATGGCGCATTGAGTTTTTTCACACTTTGATCGGTTATTTGAGAAAGAAAAACTACTCATTTCCCATGTCATAAGCCAGGATATGACAGGAATTAAAATATCTGATATATATTTTTTTCAAACCAAATCCGCTAGCTTTGATTAGCAGTGCACACACGTCATTTGATAACGATGCCGCTATGATTTTAATGGGCCTGAGTTATCAGATTCCATTAAAAACTGTATAAATATGGTTTTAATTGCAGTCGTGCTTAAGCGGCTTCTAATTATTAGATTTGCGAAGAGCTGTAAAAGCCTGCTTCTGTGACGTTAATAGCGTATATATGCAACAGGTCGTCAAACATTTTATGACGTGTGCTTGGAAATAAATGTGCCAAAGGGGCATTTCATAAATGATGTGGCCATGGCCTGTGCTGTACAGTAATTTGAATGCATATACAGTGTATATGGGATGTGTGTTTTAGTTATTATTTTAAGTGACAGATTCATCTGAATTTGACAAACTCACCTAGAGAATGGCATGTATAATATTGGTCTAAAAATGCACATATTAGTGCGCATGAATATTTTATGAAATAGGTGATGTGGTTAACATTCGCCAGTTGATAGGCTGGTTTTAACCAATCTTAGCCTACCATACTGTAATGTAGATGGTCATTTTT
Source organism: Cylindroiulus punctatus (assembly GCA_034695085.1). NCBI lineage: Eukaryota > Metazoa > Arthropoda > Diplopoda > Julida > Julidae > Cylindroiulus > Cylindroiulus punctatus. The sequence goes on from JAQFYZ010000797.1 coordinate 23,003, forward strand.
AGTTATCTAAAAAGGAACATTAAATTAATGTCTGGCTCACTTTTTTACTTTTCGACTTTATAAATTTATCAAGTTTTGTTTCTGCAAAACCTGCAAATGGATAATTGTTTAGCGTGTATATTTAACGTTATGGATTAACGAACTTACCTAGGGATTGGCATGCATAATATAACTGTAGTTGGTCTAAAAATTCACATATTAGTGTGCATGAATATTTTATGAAATAGGTGATGTGGTTAACATTCACCAGTTGACAGGCTGGTTTTAACCAATCTTAGCCTGCCATACTGTAATGTTTCTGGCTCACTTTTTAACTTTTCGACTTAATAAAATTATCAAGTTTTGTTTCTGCAAAAACTTCGAATGGATAACTGTTTAGCGTGTATATACGCTATGATAAAATTAGAAAAAATCCAAGAAAATGTTTTTGGAATTTACGATCAGTTTTTCGATCGAAGCATATACAAAATAAGTCAGGTCGAACTTTTAACAGAAGACATCATCAGGTCGTTAACTGTCACTTGTTTCCGCCTTAAGGGTGCATTGATACAAACCGGATTCTTGTATGGACACCCTGTATAAGGTAGCATGAACCTCACCATGCCCAAGCCATTCAAGATAAACTAACCAAGGGCTGCATTATCCTTCGTCATTCAACTAAGGGTCTATTGAATTTCAAGGGTGTTCTGGTCCTTCTGGTGCAGTCTTGGGACACCTTCAAAAGGTAACCCCCAAAACAGCTTTTCCACTGTCCAGGGCTTCATGAATGCGCCTCGCCAAAGCCGATATCACCAGCTAGCACATCTTACAAGTTTTTCCTGGCGTCATTTTTCGCAATCGATATCACGTGGCTTTTTATTATTTGGCTAATAAATCTTCTACAGGGTGGGCCGTTGGATTCGGTAGCAGACACTAATGTTCAAAGGGGGCCGCTAGTAAGCAAACAGGCGGGGCATCAACACCTTAGGCTTCAACCTTGAATATCTTACCAGCCTTGATGTATCAATCAGTGCTCTCGATTAGGGCATAGGTACGTTAATCGTGGTGTTGTTTAATAAGCGCAATCTCCTTCTAATGTTTCCTGATTATTAGCATTGCACAGAAGCATGTGTAGCGTGGCATGGACAGAATATGAACTGATGCATGCAGACCCTCCTGTAGGGGAAGGGGACCTTTGTAGTACATTTGCACAATTGGGATGCACTATTTGGGAATTCGGTACACCCCTCACCCTTACCAGATGTAGTGCTGGGTTCCCACATGCAAAAGAAATGTATTTCAAATGCGTTTTGAAATGCATTGCAAATTGCAAAATGTATTGCAAATGTATTTTTCAGAAAAAGCTGTATGTTAAATGCATTTTATAATGCATTTACAATCCATTATGAAATTTGTCTCAATCTACATATATTTTGAAATGCATTTTGAAATGCATTTGAAATCCATATGGGTTAGCATAATGCAGAGACTACACTCTCCACCATGGCCATTCTGAGTTGAGCTGAACTGTAGACACATCCATCATTGTTGATCAAACCATATGATTTTTTTTACCCTCAATTCGATTATTTTTGGTCAATGATTTTGTCATCATGGATGGTGGAAATGATAACGAGTACTGATATGAGAGAATTGGTGATGACATCATACCAACGTCACCTTTTGTGATTTACGTAATTTTACAGTTAGTAGCAAATCTGGTGATAAGTTTACAGATTGGTATTATTACAGATAAAAATAAGCATGGTAATAGTAAATGTCGTAATTTTCCATCAAGTAGCAAATCTGGTGATAAGTTAACAGATAAGTGCATTATTACAGATCATACCTCCACAATTGTCTTTTTCACAAGTTTGTGAGTTGTAGTTTTTCCCAATTAATCAAGTTGTACTTGCGAATTTTACTTCTTGAAATTGTGGCTGAACTGTCCACATGTCCTAAATATCAAATATCAAGGGTCGAGCAAAGCACTAATCGATTGGGCGCCTATAACCATTACTTTTCGAGATTTTTTAGATGATATTGAGCTTCTGTTTTTGCTCCACTTTGCATTCAACCCAATTAGTCAAGGTTTTCCCCACCGTGGTCCGATATTTATAGGGTGTTGTTGCTTCAATGTCAGGAATGTTACACTGGAAAGGCGAAAACTCGCACACTAAGTGACAGTCCAGGTTTGAGTCATTAGTAAGGTGCATGTTAACTTCTGCGTGCGTTTGAGGGGTCACCACTTAGTGTAACATTTGACCAGCTTAGTTACAGCAGCACATGCATATTATAATTAGAGGGCTTTCTCATGTGACACGGTGGAAATAAAAACCAAACAGCATTTGTCCAAATAATTATACACCTGCATTACCTTAGCCTATTTCGTTAATGGTGGTAGTCAAAGTGGTTGTGTCATACCCCACCTAGAGTTTAAAAAACGACTTCAGGGAATTAGCGTGTAGGGTACATATTAAGGCGATGCAGTAGCCATTTAATAAAGCTGAAAATAAATAAAAAGTGAACCAAAGTCATAATCTGATCAACGGCTAACCTAATTTAGAACCTTCGACAGCTGGGCTTTATTAGGAAAATATTAGGTAACTGGAAACCGTTAAGAGTCAAATCAGACTTTTTTGAGTTGTTAAAAACTTATAAATTATATAGGTCTCCAGGGGGCAATGTGCGTGGAAGTTTCTCCGTCAACACGTCCAGAAAACAATAATTAATGAAAAAATGTTTCGTCGATATTGGTCGTGTCAAATTATACGAGAAATATGGGGCAATTAAAATGAAAGCCTGATCGATAAGCGATCATGACGCAATCGTAATTAAAATATCCGGCTACACAAACCACTCATTGTGAGCAGAAAAAGCAGGGATGGGCAAGCAAGGCTGCAGCTAAAAAACAAAGAAAGCAGTCAAAAAATGCGTTACCTGGGAGGGGCTACCTGTTGATACTAATAACAATCAGAAAAGTGGAGCATTTGGCTATAATTAGGCTCGGGCGAACGTACACTCTACCCTGAAACGTAGGGGGTCGAATTCACTTAGGGTTTCCCCCGACCTTTTCAGACAAACACCTTGAAAATAAATTTAAAACAATTGGGGGACCAAGGAGGTCGTCATGGGCTTGGAAGTTGGTGCTAAGACAGCTCAAAATTTAAAGGTGAAAAAATTGTTTAAAAACTCGAAAAGTCTGAAAATAATAGATTTTTAATAAAGAATTAAAATATTAATTTAAATTTTAATTTAAATTTAATTTCACTACATAATGAAAAATTAACACAACATAAATTTAATGAAAACATCATGGCAATTATTTAACACTGTTCATATTATTTATATCATTAATTCGTTTTAGAAAATCAGGCAAGCTTGCTAATAAATACTACTCATGCGATACATTCCCTTTCCAAGAAATAAGTGTTGAAAATTGGGTGTTATAATACACTGCACCAGAATTTTTGTACCAAATCCAGGATGTCGTACATGTACTTGCTAGCAATTAAACATGCATTTATTACATAATTTTATTTCTGCTCAAAGTCCAAATTAAAAATGGGCAATGAATTGTTGAAATTTATTGTTGAATACATTAGTATACAATTGATTGGAAAACATTAATATTTGAGTTATTCAAAATATTTAGGCTGTTGAAATGCTTTCATCCCTGACTAAACAAGGTTGGGAAACTACAAAAACTTGAATACTGCCGGTAGTTTATCACTTTGACTTCCAACATGTTTGGCGAATGTTCGATCATTTAGTACCTTAAATAAAATTGGCTATTTTTTATTCTTTCGGTTGTACTTCGGATGAGGGCCTGCTTCACCACAGACACAAAGCTAGAGACAGTGAGCGTCTCCTAACGGCTCGTATGCTGGCAGTGATTGCCTGGCGGTCAGGGGCAGCTTAATCAGAACGTGCATTGTTAGGTTAGTTTAGGTTAGGTACGAACAACAAAACATGTACATACATGTAACTACACTGCATTTGTGCACGTGATCCACCATCTTGATTGTTTGCTGAGTTTACTGAGTCAAATTGCGACTTTTTAAATGCGAAACGATTCAAAACTGAAACTAAAACCTCAAAGACCTCAAACAATGAAACCCACCTGAAGGTCATCCACATTTTGGTGAACCCGACGAACCCGACAATTTATAGCGCCTTGAATTTTTTCGCGTTTCCGGGCCGGTGACGCCAAAGCTTTCGATTTCTATTTGCAAACTGCTTTGCTAAGCCTAGGTGCAAATTCAAGAAACAGGTAAACAATTTACACCTGGTTCACAAAGGATGAGCTATTTGCAAACTGCTTTGCTAAGCCTAGGTGCAAATCCAAGAAACAGGTAAACAATTTACACCTGGTTCACAAAGTTGCATAAAACTGCACCCATAAAATGGCGGCTGAAAATAGGTTTTTGGCAAATTTTCGCTTTGCAAGTTTCAAGTGGGGTTTGTTGGGTGAGCTAATTTGCATATCTGGAGGTTAGGTCAACCGTGCTGTGACGTCATTTCATGGAAATCAGTTCGTAAACATCCCCTAACGTTGCGTGGGCGTTGTCGGAAGCATATATTGACAAAATTTCGTTTCAAGGAGGGATTTTCCGCTGAGACATGTCAGGATCAAGGTTAAGATATGTTTCTCAGATGCACTGAATTGCGATTAGTGGAACTGAGCTATTTAACCTGCCATAATTGCGATATTAACTATGAGCTAATCAGGTACTAACAGGTAGTATCATATACAGTAGTTCTGAGAACCAGGTGGCGCTGCCTGCAAAACCATCCTAGATTCCTTTCCATAAATTAGGCATATTCACCATGCCTTAATCTAAGTAAGTGTTTGTCATGCATCTAAACCTGTTATAAGCTTACATATCTTACTTGAGTTGAGCATACTTTATTGGAGAATCTGCATCTTGACATCTTAAACCAAGTAAGCTCGGCTTTCTGTTTGGGGTAAATCTATAGATGCAGAGATTGCAACTTACATTTGCTGCATCTGGTTTTTGCAAACTGGCAAAGCAATGAATTGACACACTTGGTGCAAGAGAGCTTTATCAAAGCTGGGTTGAAGAATGCGTGTAAACAGTGTAATTTCACTAGCAAACTTTCAACGTGACTGAACTTGGTTATTTTTACCACTTTCCTATAGTCCATCCAACAAAAAAATAGAAACGGAGCTACGACCAATTAGATTCAGCTTATCGATTAGGTTTTCCAGCCACATCCACGATGCACGTGACGCCACAAATGGCTGGCATGATTGGTTGGAATGGCCTGGTTGCCCTGGCAAGATTAACCGCAAACAGGCATTTGAATTCCCCAGTTTCTTCTTTCGTTGGACAGATTATGGAAGATGAATTCCTGCATGTAGCAATGAAAAAAAGCTGTCATTCTCGGTCATGGAGTGATTGATAGCACGATGTATAAACTTGTCACTGAAATCTCAACTTATTTATGAGCCGGTTAACCTTAACGGGTGTCGGTGCATCCCATCTGCCAGTGCTGGCCTCCAACTGACATCTCATGACTCGAGCTAGGCATAGGCGAGCACCTACCGATTAATTTTATGACACAAAAATTCCTGGCGAAGCGAGCGATATTTGGAGCTAACCCTTCCAATGTCGCCAGGTCGAGGGGTCAAATCGTGAGGGAAATGTTGAACCGCGATGGCTGCCAAATGATGGGGGGCAATCAGACGGGTTTCTTCTTGGTCGTAAAATGTATCCACTTTCAGGACACGTAATAATGCTAAACGAAACACCGCCATTATTAATCGTTACCACTACAGCACGCGTCATAAGTCCGTAAATGCATCCGTTGCTACTGAATCCATCACACCAGGTAGCTTCAGTGTACAGTGTTTTGGATATTAATACATGTTTATTCTGTGAGTCACAGCATCCTTAACAATACCCAGGATCGATTGCAACAAGCTCCTGTTATTCGTTGATTAAATCCTCTGGGTTAATGTGCATCCCACGCAGGGTGCATCTACCTGAAACTTTAACCTTATGATAATTGCATCCATTATGAATAAATCATATTCGAGTGCGTCTATAGGTTCAAGATGCTTAACATTTTCGATTCGAGAAATGTCAATTTTCGCGTTGTAAAACGAGCACTGAAATGGTGACGTCTTTCCATCGTATTTTTTTAAATACGAAAACTGAGCTAATGGTATGCAGGTACGTGTACCTCGAAGGTACATGCAAAAGAAATGTATTTCAAAGGCATTTTGAAACACATTGCAAATTGTACGATGTAAAATGTATTGCAAATGTATTTTTCAGAAAAAGCTCCTAAGCTAATTCTAAAATGCATTTACAATCCATTATGAAATACATTTATGTCTCAATCTACATATATTTTGAAATGCATTTCAAAATGCATTTCTTTTCCATATGGGCGTACATTGCATGCCTAAACTAAAGCTCACTTACACCGAGACAACAGATACGAGTTTGCATGAGCAACTGCAGACAATGGACATACAGTATCTGTGCTTTGAACCACCTACAATTGTTTTCCAATATTGGATTTTATACATTTACAGCTGTACATGTCATTCAAAACTAGGCGTTAGTTTTGAAATATCAATGCCAATTGTGCCTAATGCATCTTAATTTTTTAATTGCCATTGCCAAAAATTCAAAAAAAAAAGTGGACATTGGCCCTTTTCCAGTTAATGCAGTTAATGGTTAATTACATGTAAGTTAACATAAAACTCGTTTTATGGGGTTGTGGCTTGGGGGACATGGTAAAAGTGAGCAGCACGTGGTTGTCTATACAGGGTGCGTCATTCGTGCAATTTGGAAGTCCTGTAATTTTTATTCGTAAATGGAGTGGACAAAACCATGTTTACCATCGAATGCTGTCGGAAACCTTGTATTCGACCTCTCGTCTTCCTCCCGCACACCTTTTGCCTGGAAGCCGATTTTTTCGGCCATTAAACGGAGCCAAATGAATGCTTAGTATGCGACAGTGTCGTCAGGTTTTTTTAATAAATCTCCCCGTCCCACGTCGGACATTTTTCACCGAAAATGCCAGTGGACGTGACGTCATTTTCATTAGAACAGAGCCCGCTCGTCGTGTCATCGCTGGAGAAAAAAATCGAGCATTTTTTTTTTCATTAATCCAGCGGCAATCTGAAGCGAATGCCAATTTGGCGTTTGGACTTACATAATGAGCGTGGGATTTTAATCTGAAATAGTTTTTATCGATCGATGAGGCTCCAAAGGTTAGGCGAACGATTCCAGCTGGGCTGGTCGCCATGTTGATAGGCAAATTGAAAGTCACTGGCTGTAATTTGGATCACATTTGGCGAAAGGGTTAATGGCTGTCATGTTCGGTTTGGTTCCAGACATGGACGGTTTTGACCACCCACGCTGGTTTCTCGGGAAGTTTTGTCCAATTTTTTTGTCGAGTTTTTTTTCCATGACATTTCGGGAAATTTTAGGCAGTTCGTGGAAGATGACCTGCAGTGATCTTCCTCTTAAGACGAGGAAGATCATCAGTCTTTCGTGTCAGACTATCAAATTTTGGTTTTCCAGAATGTGATTCTGACATCACGTTGAGACTTCCCAAAAGTTTTTCCACCATGACCAAAAACCGTTCACCAGAAAGTCATTTTCATGATAATATTCGTTACGTTATCAGATGCAATGTGTCATTACCCATGGAAAAAACAATTTTTACTTAATTTTGAATGATTTAACCATGTCAGGCTAACCCATATCTGAGGTGTCAAACGTTGATTTGACGCGAAAATTAAATTGGGTACGATTGACTTACATGCATATTTTGTCGAAGTGATATAAGGTTAGGAAAGAGTAACTTCATGATGCTATATTACGAAGTTTGAGGTGTGACATCTGAACTCTAACCGCAAGAACGAGCCGTTAACAGTTACATGCAATGTTAAAATCCCTCAAACTAAGTCACGTGTAAACCTATTGTAAATGCTTTAACTTGACTCGGGATTCGGAACTGCACGTGTTTGTGGTAAATATAAAACCAGATGCAGAAACCTTCCAAGCCCTAATCAGGCGTCATTACAAAGGTATGGTGCAAATATGCTGCGTCTGGTTTTGGTGACCCCAAAGGTCAACCCACACCAAAGTGACTCGATGTAAGGCAGCTTGGTCCACATGCTTGCATTTCAACACGGTTGATGGCTCGGTTCAGCCCTACATGTACGTTGCAGGACAGTCCCACAGAGCTGGCTGCTGTCTGATCGACTGTCTGCTCGAAAGTAGGCATCGGGACTAATCACCTGCATAAACAGGCCAGCAACCGGCTAATTGAGCTCGACTTAATTCGCGCTTAGCCGCGAAAACAAACAAAGTAGCTGATTTGTAATTCAGATGTGTCCGATCGTAAAGCGACCCGACTAGGTCATACTCCTAGGTCAAGCCAGCAGCTCAAAACATGTCATATTCCTTACGCTCCTGTGGACGACCAACCAAAGACGTCCCTGGCCAGATCAAGCTTCGGATCAAGCCAGATCCAAACTGATGCAATGCAGTCCAGAATGATGGCAGGTGAGGACCAGCTGACCAACTCAACCCCAGCGATGTCAGCTGACCAGATCTAGCCAGATCCGAGCCGACTGCAGAATCCCAGACTCAACCATGACCAGGCTGATGGCAGGTGTGCATCAGCTGACCAGATCAAGCCAGATCCGACTTCCTGATCCGAGCTGACTGCACAATCCCACATTCAACCAAGACTTGCTGATGGCAGGTGTACATCAGCTGACCAGATCAAGCCAGATCCGAGCTGACTGCACAATCCCACGATGGTGGTGCGCATCAGCTGACCATCAGCGTTTTCGCATCAGCTGATCCTCCACCATAAACCCCAAAATTACTGACGGTTGAGTGGTGAGGAAGCTTACCTCGTATCTGATGTACTGTTTTCTCCATTCGGGCGTGATGTGCGCCGCCAAATGCTCGGCGAACTTCATGATGCTGAACTAGGGCGAGATGCTGGGGAGCTCTCCTGGAGTCATGCTTGAGTCCGCACCGAGCCCAGCATCGCCTGGGCGGCCTCACGGACGGCGATGGACGGCAGGAAAAAGACGAGACACCCGGACTTTTTTTTCCGCTGCGAAATTTTTCACCCGCTGCTCCCGACTGGGCTGCGCACCCCACACAAAGGACTACGCCGATTCACACGGGCTCCGAGCCCCAGATATGGTCCGGATTGGACGCCACTAGGCGGAGGCCATCTTGCTAGTCCCCGGCGCACTTATTAGGCGCCCACAGCGCCCTGACTCGCTCTATATACACGCCAGGTTGAGCGCACTGCACTCCAGTGTGCGGCGGGGCATTCGGCCGACGCATGGCGCCATCTAGCGAGCGCAGAGGGAAACCACGCTGACGTCATGGATGGGGACGGGATTTTGGTGGCGGTTTTAATTGGATCGGCGTTGGGCAATCGATGGATGGGGATTTTTTGACGTTGCGACAAAACAAAGCTTCGGACGGTCGCCGCCAGCGGCAGTCGAGGATTTCCGGCCGCCGTTTTTGAAATGGGATGTGACGTCACTCCAGGAGTTAGTCGAGTGGTGGTGGTGCATGGTGTTCAAACAAATGTCCAGTCAGAGTGATTTTTTTTATATAAAAAACTAGGGTTCATACGCACCTGGAAAGTCAGTGAGTGTCAGGGAAAGTCAGGGAAGAGCAAAATGGTCAGGGAAAGTCAGGGGAAACTACTTTTTTTGCTGTAAAATCAGGGAAAGTCAGGGAAAATAAGTTTTTTCAACAAAATAAAATTGAAAAATAAATTCCAT
>JAQFYZ010000798.1:0-32763 GCA_034695085.1 Cylindroiulus punctatus
TTACTGTCCCATGACTTCCATGTCATTTTTACTGTCCCATGACTTCCATGTCATTTTTACTGTCCCATGACTTCCATGTCATTTTTACTGTCCCATGACTTCCATATAACTTTTACATTCCCATGACTTCCATATCCTTTTACATTTTCTTTACTTCCATGTGATTTTTACATTCCCTTGACTTCTATGTCATTTTACATTTCCCTGACTTCCATGTAATTTTCAATTTTCTTGACTTCCATGTCATTTTACATTTCTTTGACTTCTGTGTCATTTTTACGTTCCCATGACTTCTATATCATTTTTCATTTCCTTGACTTCCATGTCATTTTTACATTTCCATGACTTGTCATTTTTACATTTCCATGACTTCCATGCCTATTAGTCTTAGTGGGCACAGATTGTGGCAAAATTATCCACGACTCATTTTCGGTGTCTAAGACGCCATTTTGATGTAGTTGTCCCTATCGGCTTGTATTCACTTGCTCACCTCCAGCTTAGGGGCGATCATCTTGCACGGTCCACACCAGGTGGCGTAGAAGTCTACAACCACCAACTTGCCACCAGCCTCTGCCAGCTGCGTCTTGAAATCAGCCTGGAATGAAAAAGCAAAATCTTGTCAATGACATCTGAAGGTTACTGGTTATATGCAGCCACCGACAAGTGGTACATGTATGTTCCATCAGATCCAGACAGAAACAATCTGACAAATGGTACACAGACCATTTGCCACCTGCGAAATACATCGAAGGTCGTCTATTATTTATGACTGCAATTTGCGTGACTCCAACAAACCAGCAATTAAGTTACGTATAGGAAAACTAATCGTGTTTTACCCAGCAAAACGTTTTTTGCACGCAACTCCGGTTGCAGCACAATTGACCCACCCTGTATAGCTAGGAGTACCTCAGCTTGTAACAGCTAGTCAATAACATTTGGTACTCATGGTACTTACATGGTTTGAATACTTTTTGTAATCTAAAAACCTCTTGTTCCGCAGTAATTCAAGAGTACAAAAAGCACACTTCAATGGTTTTCAATGACAGTAATTTAAGCAGAATTGACCCACCCTGTATAACTAGGAATACTTCAGCTTGTAACAGTGTTTTCGCCAACCAATAACATTTGGTTCTATTTAAATTACTGTCTTTGTAGGTCATAAATTGACGTGTTTAAAATGGTTTTGAAAAATAATGTCATTTTTCAATCATGTTTGAAAAATGTATTAAGATGCTCACAGCATTAGCAGTGTGATGTTCATAAAAATTTCCTTCTTCAAAACATGTCATTTAAATCTGTGTAAGAACATTGTCTTTTTTTAAATGTTAAAACATGTTTGGGAAAACTTTCAAAAGGGACGAAAGTTGTCATGTTGCATGCGAAATGATGAAATATGTTTAGGACGTAATTAATGTTACGTGTCACGTTCCCTTGAAAACACACTAAGCATTTTGTTGAAGAAATGACGTAATTAGGTCATGTCAACTTTGTAATTAGAAATTTTTACGGTAATAGTGTTGCCTGAAATACAAATTGTTATGCATTTTAAGTGTGATTTTATCACTAAAACATTTTGTGGACTTTTCTTAAGAACGTGTAGGAAATATTAATGATCCCTGCAAATATTTGTGAAAACTAGATCTCAAATGATGGATTTTAACTCATATTTATGTAAGTAAACTGCTTGGAGTATTGTTGGTTAAGAAATACATGTAGATATAATGAAGTCATATGCAGGTGCACTTTTCTAAGAATATTTTTTCTGAATGTGAAAACGATGGGTAACCTTAAGATTTATTTGAAAAAAAGATTGGCAGTAATGTATTAGGAAAATTCTGAAACGTTTAACATTGAAATGGACGTCTTCGGTATGTCAGTACCATTCAATTTAATTCCACAGTTAGCCACTGAACTGTCTTGGTGGAGGTAGATTCACCAATGTGCAATAACGTTACAACAAAAAGTACGAAAAAATGAAAGTAAAATTAAATGTAGGCTTACAGCGTGCATGAAAATTGCAGCAAACAAAATTAGAAATTAAAGTAAATAAAACATATCAGAATGACATGTCACGATACAAAATAGAAATGAGCATTCCATGTATGTACACTGTACGTTGCTTCTGAAAATTTCTGAAATATGTTTCAGCAACCAAAGTTTGGGACAAATTTCCAATTGCAAAGTTGCAGTCTCACAGAGAAAGACAAAGTTGACAAGACATAATGACGTCATTTTACCACGCCTGGAAAGAGCACACATGATGTTAGGCCAGGTGCATAACTACACAATTGCCCCCTCACCAAATCAAGCAATTCTTAAGGAATTAATTTTGAATCACCCTGGATTAGCAAGGATTAAAGGATAAAAGGTGGTAGTATCAAAAAACTCGACTTTTGTGGCCTACTCAACGTAATTTCCCGTCCTTGGTTGATACTAGCCTCGCTGTAAAGCACATTAAAGTACAGAAGTTGCAGTGCTCGACCTTGATGTGATCAATCGAATCGCGATGACGTCACGTTTCGCTGATTCCTTCCTCTGCTGACACCATATCCATTGTCATGGCACGCACCATTTTCTATCTATTTTTTGCTGGTAAATTTAATGGATTCGGGAAATTCAGCCGCATTTATTGGGGCGTGCCTAACTTGAGCTATGCATGCAGCCCATAGTGGAGCAGGCTCTTAGAGGGGGAATTCCCTCAATGGGGAAGCAATGACGTCATGATTTTCAATTTGGATGAGCAATAGCAGCAAGTATGAGGAAAGATTCTCATGTGATTTGGGATTTGATTGGTTTTTTTTTTTTTTTTTTTGCTACAAGATGACACCTCGAGATGCTTTACTTCTGGGTTGCAAAAATGTAAAGTATTGTTGAATCACCCTGTATGTTAAAATCTTAATAGCTTTAAAACCACCCTGCTGTTTTGGGAAGTTGATTAACACATCGATGACTCAATCTTAGTTGGTGTGAATGCACCAAGCAAGTCATCCTTGGTCGCCTCTATACTGCACCAGGAAAAGAACTAATTCAGGAATTTCCTTATTACATTTCCTATAACAGCCAATGAAACCAGTGCAGGCTGTCTTTGAAAAACTGGAAACATTGAGAAATTACCGAGGAAAGTAATGCAAAGAAAACTGACAAGGAAACTGTCCACTTGCAGGCTGAGGTACTCCTTTTATAGGTATACAGTTGTCAATTCTACTTCAGTGGTTATCAATGACAGTAATTTAAGTGTACTATTTGTACTCTACAAAAGTATTTAAAATTACATGCACTGTCATTGAAAACCATGGAAGCAGACTTGACCCTGTATGTGACCCAAAACCGCAACAGTGTCAACTGTCACTGTCAGCTAGTATCATTTGATCGCAAACAAATGTATACGTTTGGATGAAGGGCGAAGTCATCCTGTCAACAATGGCGGCCATTGGCAAATGAGGAAGTTTGCCTAATTTTTGGACCAGACATCACACCAGGGCGTTCGTTATCAGACCTCGACCACCCCAACTTAGCTCCTAAACGTACCTCAAAAGGTCAAGGCATTTATCTTGAAACCGGGTAATGTTAGAGCAATAGTTGCAATTCGAAAGTCGTGTAGGAGGAGGAAATTGGTCTAAATAACCGTTCGTTTAGTACCAGGAAATTTTTGTAACAGTGTGTAGGAAATATATCAGGGTTCAGCAGAAATTCTATTTCCAACTTCCCTGACTTTCTCAGGTCTTAAAAACATTTCCTTGAGCATTAAAAGTCCGAAAATGACATATGCCAATGTAAAAATGCTATGTTTATTGTTCGTTGTGTATAAACATAAGTTCAACACAATTCAATAAGGAAACAGCAATAGAGCACATATTTTACTTTTTTTTTTCAAATTTACAATTTCATTATTGATCTCTTCCACAAAATTGTTCTTCAATTGATAGCTTGACTTGTGTCAAGAGATTTGATAGATTTCCCTGACTTCATTAAAATGTACCAATCTTCCCTGACATCCCCAGGTCAGGGGAACCCTGTATATACCATCTCAAATGATGGATTTTTACCCACATTTCTTCAGTGTATAAGTAAACTGTGTGGAATATTGTTAATTAAGAAGAAAAACCTTTGAAGAAAACTGTCTGAGATAATGGATATAGTGTAGTGCCTATTTTCTGAGAATTTTCTTTTTAATGACAAAACGATGGAAAACCTTAAATTTTTTAAAAATTTGACAAAACAAAGATACCCACAGATGAATTTGGAAATTTTTGGACAGTTTAATATTGACACGAACACCTTTGAACCCACTACATGTACAGTGTGACACTAATGACATGCGATTTGACATTAACAAGACGTTCGCCCAAAAGTTCATCATGACATCCGCCAAGGAAAAGCGAATCTCAAGCCCCCACCCCCACCAAAGATAAGTGACATTAATCCGGATTACAACAAGTTTGGCCCGGACTTTAGGCTTCCGCCTGGGCCGAGGAAAGTCCTTTACAGAGACCGAAGATAACATCAAGTCCATCCAAGGAAAGAAGAAACCGAGTTACCATCAATTGGAGACATTCAGCTTATTGATTACGTTTTCCAGCCACACCCACTATGCGTGTGAAGCCGTGACACATGGTGTTTAATGGCTTGGCAAGATCAATTGCAAACAGGATCTTGTATCCTATTGGTCCATTTGAATTCCCCAATTTCTTCTTTCCTTGCACGGACAGTAACAGATAGGTGCGACTTACATTAAATCCTGATTATTTTTAAAGAAAAATTAAAGTGGGGAATGTGTCCACTTGTAATTTTCGTCTAATTTTGGAGTTTCTTTTAATTTTCTCTTAAAGAAAAAATTATAGAAAATTACCAATAGAGCTCTGTTCTACTTTAGACCAATCATATCGCAACATTAAAAAATGAAGAAAATTTGGGCAGAGCTACAGCCAGTGTAGCCAGATACTGCATAAATTTTTTTGGGGTTTTCCGGCTGCACTTTCTTCCGACTTGCTGGCGCTGATCATACTTGAGAAAATTAAGAGATTGACATGTGGGTAGGGTCGGAAAATTAGGAAACCAACTTAAGACTAAAATTAAAGACAAGAAATTACAAGTGGGCCGGAAGCATTACATGTAGTTATTAAATGATTTACTTTTGAAATAATGTCAGAAAACACCTTTTTGGAGGGTTACCACAGTTTTGTTAAAGTAAATTCCTCTGAATTTCCCAGGTTTATGTTATTTTCCTCTGACCTTTAGGGTTTCCTGAGTTTTCCTCATCGACCAAATATTAAGGGGAAAGAACAGATTTAGACTAGCGTATTTTTCGTAGTGTTCGTCAGAAAAATTAACAGGAAAAGGAATGTGGAGGGGAACTCCTGGCGAAGTTTTTTGGGTAAACCTGTTGGGAAATTGCCGGGAATTTTAGAATACATGTACAAGAAACGCCTGAGGCAAAATTTTCTTTTAAAAATAGACCTTAAATAGGTTTTGACACAAATTTTCATGGAAAAGTATAGTTTGATAATTTTGTAATGACGTATAGTCAATTGTTCTTGAAAAACTACTATAAATAATGAATATCAAACTTTTACAATAATGGTGATACATTATATAAGAAAAATTAATTTTAGGTGTATGACACCTAGCTGTCGAAATTTGTACTGGGGAAGGGCACATACCGTAGTAGAGCCAAATCATGAAAAACACAAAACAACGTAATGTCGTCACTATAGACAAAAAAAAAGTTAATTGAAGATTTTTAAATTTTATCAAAAATGTTCGATTTTAGCTGAACCGGGTAGTTTGTGGGTCAATAACTAAAACCAATATTTGGAACGTATTTCATAGCAATTTCCGTTTTTCTAGGAAGAAAATTGCTATTTTTTTCCCAACGTGACTTATTTTCGCTTCAGCTAACATGTTCAGCGTTTCATCATTGAAGATGATAATTGACAGTAGATAAGTGATTTTGTTTAAATTTTGTTAATATTTTGCAAAAATAAGTAGATATCTCAAAACAAAAAAATGCACAAAAATCTGAGAAAATATTACAAACTCCCCAAAAAAATGCTTTCCAACAATATACATGTATTTGACCTGAAAACTCACGAATCCAATGCAATTGTGACGTCACGTGACTGGCGGTTTTGAGAACGGTAACGCCACTCGAACTTACGCTGTATATGGGCTTCAACTATCAAATTACACCATGCCCCATTAAACTTATTCCTCCATTGACATTAAACCTACAGTCACTGGGGGGTCGTCTGAAAAGTACTGGTTGGCAAACTGCCAAAACTTGAGGTCAACTTTGGGGGGACCCAGGTAAACCCAGAAGTTCGTGGTTTTAATAGAATTATTAATGAGATCTTGCCTCAAATTGGATCTAAAAATGATGTTTTGACAGACTAAAGGGGGGTTGCCTTTATGGGCCCCTGATCAGACACTGCATGGGCTGTGGAGGTAGTCAGTTGCACCACTGGAATTCTCATAACATACTGCATATGGACCAAAATAGTAGCACCCCTCAAACCCTGCTCTATACAGGGAACAAATTTGGCTGATGGCTAAGTTCACACATTATTACTAGAGTATATAGGGCACCATGGGATATGGACTGTATTGCATGAAAGAGGGAAGAGAACAGTAACCAAGGGACTCCTTAGGGATCCCAATGCTGAATGAATGGTCGATGGAGGAATGTGAGGAGAGCTTTGCACGTAAACATGCACATGTAAAGGGAGCGTACATAAATTGCATCACCAGCTAAGGGGGGTAGGGGTTTGTGATCATTGGTTACATGTGGTTACAAGAGGGGAGGGGGATATGAACTTGGTGTTTACTGTAATCAGGAAACATTCAGTTTCAGATTACATGTATTAGACAAAGTAGGCACATTATCAGAAAATATTTGTGTCAACTAACTTGTAATTTGCTTCTTTAAAATTATCAGGTTCCATCAAATTCAGATGGAAATAAGGCTCTAGTGATTACTGATGTCAATGAATGGCTGCATCTTACATGGGAAAATTATGAATAAAGTTTTTTAAATTGCACCTGGCAATTTTTTAGTGGCAAAGGGGGAGGGGGGGGGGGGGGGGTAAGCTTTAAAATGGTGACGTAATTTTTATGGGTAGGGGTAGGGCTGTTGGTTACACTGTGTTACAAGGTAGGGGAGGGTGAAAAATGAGAAAGTGGTGACGTAATTTATGTACGCTCCCATAGGACAAATTAATCCCTTTACAATCGCTCTGGTATTAGGATGCACGTGGCATATGGACCTGACAATATGGGGTGCAGATGGTGAAATTATTGAAATTTTCTGCGTAGGACTGGGGGCCCCGGCCCCAACAAATATATTTCTGGGGGGTCGAAGGGGCCTGGGCCACTAGTAGTTGGCGCCATTGCTTTGGAGGGTTAGTTCGACACCCTAAACGCCCCTGGGTCCCGCCTTCTTACACCCCTCTGGAGGGGTTATCGACACTGGGAAGCAATTCAATTTACTCCACTTATTTTCATTCATTTTGAAGTTTTCACAACTTCGTAAAGTGGGGTGAGAAGGCGCTAAAACCAAAATCGAAACGTGGAACGTATTTCGAAACAATTTCGTATTTATACACAGAAAATGATTACTTTTTTTTCCCCCACACGTGATTCATTTTCGCATCATCTAACATGTTCGAAAAAAAATTTTTGATAATTTTTTTTCGAAATTTTACAAAAATTGTGGGTGGGATGGTTGCACGTGACATTGCGTGTTCCAAAATGCCGACCTTACGTCGATATCGAATATCGTCAAGCCGAACTCGAGCAGGTCTCAAGCACGAGGAAGACATGGGAAACAGTTTTCGAATTTCAATTGTAACTAACGTTAGCCTCAGAGCCTTGGCGATTTCTGCCAAAATAAATCTGGCGGTGAATCGACTTAGGGTTTGAAATAAAAATTAGGTGGAAAACTGATGTAGATTTGACTTACCGCGTCTATTACTTGGTGCACCATGTTGGAAATTTAACGGTGATGGCAAGTCACGCTCAGGAGATACGAAGTCACAACTGTGGACTCAAGAAATGTACTGAACTGAGTTGAGGAATGGGGACAAACCAACGAACTGGGGGTCGGGTGGAGGCTAGGATTTTGTCTGCCTAGCCACAGCGCCACCTGGAGGTAACCAGGGTTTCGCAAAGTCATTGCAATGTCATCGTGACGTCACGTATGTCATCACATTTTAGAGATTTTTCAAAAAAAAAAAACACATCAGTCATTTCTAATCTGAATTTGGTAACATATTTGCTGTGGTGGTGGTGGAACACGATGCACCAAAAAAGTGAAATAGTGAAAAAAAGGAAAACGTTAAATACAGAAATTGAAATTTTAAAAAACTAAATGCTTGTTACAACTACGTTTTACAGCTCATTTATAAAATATGCAATGATTTTGGTAAAAATTTGCTCAATTCGAAAAAAATTTGGATGGTTATAACGAGCAGATTCCCCTCATTGACTATGACTATGAGGTGTAACTGTAGCATTCCATGATTTTACTTTTTAGGGGGAATCATTTATTTTTCCACCATATACATAATCATTGTCCAATGTTTTTTCAAATTGAGCAAATTTTTACCAAAATAATTGCGTATTTTATAAACAAGCTGTAAAACGTAAATGTAGTTGTAAAAGGCATTGTTTCTTTTTTTTTAAATTTAAAAATGCTTGTTACAACTACGTTTTACAGCTTCTTTATAAAATGTGCTCAAATCGAAAAAAATGTGGACAGACAGTGATTTTATTCAGGTGGGGGAAAATGAGTGCACCAAAACAGTGAAATCAGTTGATTATCAGCCATTGGGGCTTATCCGCTTATCAGCCTAAAAATACGTTTTTTTTGCTGCCTATATTTCCTTGGAAAGTCAATTTTTATGACTTCATGTACTGTACCTGTATACATGTATGTGCAATTGTTTAATGTTAGCATGATGGAGAACGCCTTAGAGAAAGCTTTCATAAATCAAAAAAATATGGCATTTATTCCTCATTTTGGTGAAACAATTGTTTAGTCATAATGCATTTTTCATTCAATCGCATTTCATCGCCATGGGCAATGAATTCGGACTGCATAAGTTCTAAGAATGGTTTTAGTAGTTTTTTTTATAGAAATCTCAATGAAGATGTGAATATTAAGGGCCCATTGTTTGAAAAATGCATTTAGCGAACTTGCCGTAAGATTTTTTTGCGAAATATTAATAATGACGTGCAAATTTGGATCATCACAAGTGTCGACTTAATTAAAGTTGGGAAAATGTCACTGGCGAAACTTTTATGAAGAACACTTCCAGAAATGGGCCTATGCATATTTTTCGATATTTATTTTTGAAAATGTAAATAACAAAGGAAAAATATGGCATTTCTAGGGTAATTCTCTATATGCACTACGGCAATGTAACCCTTAGATCAACATTGTACATGTAGATGGACCCTAGGTTGGGAACCGTTGTCTAACTCCGTCTTGTCTAATCCCTCAAAGATCGTAGGAGACCACTTCTTGCCTTCATAGACTCATAGTCCTTCCTTTCCTAAGGGTAAGTGTTAATTAAATCTGACGTAGGGCAAGAATAGCAGTGTTTGATGGGTGCAAGGTTGGTTGCCTTCCGTTATAAACCGTGTACACTGGCAATCTGAGATTTTGACTTTTTTTGGATACAAATGCAGATAAGGGAACATTCATATATTGCATCAGCATTTTGGGGGTAGGGGGGGGGGGGTTGTGAAATGATGACATGTGGTGATACGGGGGAAGGGGGGGGTACATGAACTGCTGATGTCATCATTTAATAAAAATGGAAAAGAAAGCCCCACAGTGGGAGATTTTTTTTAAATGGAGCTCTGTCACACTGTAATTGGGAAGTAAGGGAAGTGAATTCTGGTAACACTGGATACACAGCCTGCAATAACAATGACTTCAGCAAGGCCATTACAGTGAGCAAAAAAAGTATTTGGCCAGTATGTTTTCTTGTGATTTACATGTTTATATTTACAGATAATAGTACAAATATTTTTTGTAATATTACTAACAGCTTTTTAAATGATATTGTAAAAGCAAAAAATGTTTGCAAACTCATAAAAAATAAATAACAAACAATAACCAAAATTCACAGGCAAAAAAAGTATTTGGCCACTCAATAGACGTATACATTTTACATCAAAATGGAAAAAAAACAAAAACAAATTGTAATGTTTCAGTATTTAGTTGGACCACCTTTAACATTAATAACCACTTACAATATCATTTAAAAAGCTGTCAGTAATATTACAAAAAAAATTGGACCGTAATATATCTGTAAATATAAACATGTAAATCACAAAAAACATACTGGCCAAATACTTTTTTTGCTCACTGCATATCAATCCTTCTATGATTCGTACCTGAAAGCCCATCCTAAAAAAATGGAAAGTTGTGCCAAAATGAAGCTAATGATTTGTGGAAGAAACTAAAAGGATCACAAGAAAACTGGGAGCAGCTAGCAAAGGAGCAAATTAAGAAATGGGACTTGATGGGAAGAAGATAATTAAAGATTAATGAAAACAACCAAAGCATTATTTATTTTAAATTTTCATTTTTCATTAAGGGGGGGTATTTTCGAAATGCTGACGTAATATTGTGGGGGGGTTTACAAAATGATGACACATGATGACAAGGGGGTACGGGGGGGGTCTAAAATTACGAAAAGTGTGCTGATGCAATTAATGGATGGTCCCTAATCTGTTTTTGATGATATTTGACTTTACGCTATGTACGCAATACTCATAATTTCTGAAATTTGAAGCATTCTGTGTTTAATTTTTGCCATAAGCTCGGATTCAAAAAATTTCCCTGTCATCTGCCGGAAGTATCCTACTTATGAGCTGACAACACAGGTCGCCATTAGGTGACGACTCTTTCTTAATTTGCATGGTCCTTGTAGTTACTGTTTTTGGTTTTATGTCAATCCAGGTAGACCAAAGCCGACAACGGTCGGGTTGCTTTTTAATGCAAACCCACACCAAACCGACGTAAAGTAAGCGCGCTAGGTGTAAGTAGACTTTACGCTTGCAAGGTAAACATACTAACAGTTTCTGTAAAACATAGCTTCTCATTTATCGTTTATCTAGTATCCAACAAAAACAAATCAAATGTTCTACATACGGAAACAGGGCTGCAGTAGCTGAACGAGAAGCAGACAAAACTGAGCATGGAAAATCATACTCGAGTATAGTCATTAGCATAATAAATGCCGATAAAACAGACGCCCTCCGGTCCTTGCCACGCATCGACCATAAGAAACATTCATAAATAAAAACTAAGAACACGATATATACAAACGAGTAAAGGGCCAATTACAGTTGTGCATTAGTTGATTATTGCAAAAGTACGAGTAGTTGTGACGTCTACCGGTTATTGCGAAGGCAGGTCAGCCAGGGATTTTTTGGTTAATTTCACGGAATCCATCATTCTGTCTATCAGGTCCAATAAACAGCGATGGCCCGTGCTGTTGAAGGCCCTTTGGTTACTAATCCCCCAAGTGCCGGCTGAATTCCCTTTAGGCACCGATGTACCATGTGCAGGTTGAAGGCTTTCAGCAATGCTGCCCTGTGTGTGGCCAGTTGAAGGCCCTTAGGGCACCGATGTCCAGTGTGACGTTTGAAGGCCCTTTGGTCACCGATGTCCAGTGTGACGTTTGAAGGCCCTTTGGGCACCGATATCCCGTGAGCCATATGAAGGCCTTTTAAGACAAATATCTAAAATGGCCGCACTTGGATCTCCAATATCACAAGGCCCAAGCTTCAGAGTAGTTTATGGTCCCTTTGGTTAGCTGTCCCAAGAGCCATCTCCAAAATCCAAGGAAGGCACCCTTGATCCGTTTCACAACTGGTGAGAACCTCGGAATCCTAGTGGGCCATGGAAATGTGAGCGAGGAAATGACACCCACGAGCACAGTTATATAAATGTCAACGCTGCCACGATCCCCGCGTCTTCTGAAGGCCCGTTAGGTCCATTACGGTTTGTCCCCCAAAAGCGGCTGCCGTTCGCCCCTCCGTCCCCTGCAATTAATTAAGGAACGTTAGAATCCTTCAAAGTTTTTGTGCAGCGCTCGGTAAGCCGAACTGGCCAAACTCACCTCAGACAGCACCCCCTCAACCAGTGCCTGAAACTGCCCCAAGCGTTCACCGACTCTTGCCGGAACAGCCCGCTGGCGATGTCGTCCCTGCACTCTGATATGAACTCCATCAGGTCAGTCTTTGGTGCACCCTGTTCGTAATGCATCTGCAAAGGGAAGTTTGTTATTGAGTTGTCGTTCTCGGCACCAAGGCTAGCCAGAAAAACCGGAGCTGACGTACCTTGATGGTCTCGTAGGCGTCCATGATGACGGCGATGAAGAGACTGAGCACCACATAGATGAACAGAGCGATGAAGCTGTACATGTAGATGCGGCTGTACCACCACACCAGACCACCCTTTACAGTGAGGATGGTGAAGGTTGCGTACATGTCGTCCCCATTTATGAGGGAGAAGAGGCATTCGGCTGTCGAGCTGAGGCTTCGGAACTGCAACGGAAATGTTTTGTTAGGAATCCAATCAGAAACAACTTGCTTTCGTTACGGGGCTAGGTCAGTTCAGGTCAATTCAATAATTACTGCAGTGTAACCTCTCTGTTGGACACCTATGGTGCATAAGTGACTAAGTCAGGGAATTGGGTAAGGATTTTCAAAAAATTTCTTTGCCCAAACAAGGGGAGGGGACAGCATGTCGCATGATTGAGACGGGTGCTCCTTACGGTGAAGAAAATGTATGTGATTAGCCTATACTGAAGTTAGTTGCACGTCATCAGCAGAAACTTACAAGTTACGAGACAGGTCATATTGACCAAATTGCTTTTTCATAAATCAACATGTTTTTCTCATCCTTATGGTCGGAGCAAGTTATACATGATCGAGCAATTGAAGCAGAAATTCTCTAGTGTTATCATGCAGAATTTTTTCCTACGTGAACGCAGTTCTCGTCATGGGTAATGAAAGCTTGATGACATATGAAACAGCAAGTTAGACTCGTCTGGTGCATAGAAAAACTGTACAACATGATGGAGTGTCCAAGTTATAGAGGTGGCCATCTGGAGGGGATTCACGGTATAGAATTTGGTGAGACTAAGGGGTTTAGGAGGAAATAACGTTTGATAGTTCAGTGTCGGGCAGCACAGTTACCTTAATGTGGTATGGTCCCAGGATGAGCCAGCCGCAGAAGACGAAGCCGCAGTACATGATGAGCGCACAGAGGAGGAACCTCAAGATGTCCGGAACAGCCCTGCGCATGGTCAGGATGAGAATCTGTGTCGAAGAAAACAGCGGCTTGCAGAAACTGACAAATGCTGAAATCAGGACCAAACCGAATGTTGCTTACGTTGTATTTGGGGAAAAATCCCAGGTACCGCAGCACGCCCGTCCACACGAGCAGGCTTCCGGTGCCCAAGAGGGCACTGCAGACATTGTACAAATCACCATCGACCACCTGAAATCCACATGCCGTGTTATTATGATTTACATTTTACACTCATGGTCACCCGAGTTCCATTCAGACGTCCTTTACCTTGTTCTCGATCTGAATCTTGATGGCCGATCCGGCGATGATGAGCACGTCGTTGATGATGATCATGACGTACCAGACGTTGAGGAACTCGAACTTGTCGTTGACGCTGAGGTCTTTGCCAAAGTGGATCCGGAAGAACTGCACGGTCTCCTGTAAAAATTCGAGTATATCAGTGACAAGCCGTTTGTGGCAAGCCGACCGCCCGCATCCAGACAAAGCCGTGACTTACGTATTTGAGGGCCTGGCCCCGGATCAGGGCCCTGGAACACAGGAGGAAGGACAGGAAGCACACCAAGATGACCAGCACATTGAGCACGTTGAGGAAGGCCACCTCCAGCTTGTATTGGGCTACAAAACCGCAAAAAAATCAATCAGACTTGAACAGCGCACATGCGGTTGCACCGATCTGGAATTGCTCGCTAAGCCGGGATGGACATCGAAGAGGATTCACGGTTTCACACTTTGACCGGTAACATGCATGCCGGTGTGCGAACCAGGATAATGGTGAATCTGCCGCTGTTGGCCTTATGGCAACAATGCCCGAAGCGTCAATTCCAGAAACAGCGTGGTTCGGCAATGGTTCGGCAGAAGAAGCAGAACAGGAAGAACATGAGAGGCAGGTTAGGTCACATTCGAGAGTTAGTTTTTGGGTGGTTGTTAATCGAGGAGATTCACAAAAGAGCAGAATTTGCAGAGAAAGCTGAAGGGCGTGTTAGGGCACGAGGACTGTACCGTCATGGGAGAGTTCGCCAAAAGTTACTTCGTAACTGTATGTACTGACTTTTGGCGAACACGGCGTCGCCCTGCTGCTGCCGTCAATGGGACTCGGGTCACAATCTTAAAAATTTGGTAAAAAACATTAGATGAGAGAGCAATTTATGAGGCGTATGGAAGGCAACCGGAAAATCCCAAAGAAGAAATTTATTAATTTCAACAAACACCAATGGAAACTCTGACTGTGTCATTGGCACGATACTGATGGATTGATGCCGCATGCAAACTACTGACCATTAATCGAATTTTAAGATAACTTGATGTCAGTGTCGCAATATTGACAGTAGCACTGAATGTGTGTATGTAAGGTCCGCATTATACAAACTTAACTTATCGGTACCGGTAATGCAGGTGAATATGCACTTTTTAGAAAAAGAATACTATGTTGGCTTATCTATTTTACAAAAGCACGTTATGTGAGTTTACCAAAAATTTTAATTGACTAAAATATTAACTGTTTTAATTTGTTAAATTTTAAACTGTTTCAGGTCTATTCAAAACTAATTTGATGTAAAAGTTGCCATGAAATGTGATGACAGTGTAATTTCAGACTATGTGGGTAGTAAATAAACACGTGTGGGGAAAACTACTCAATTTCATATTTAGTTTTTTTTTTCGATTTCCTGGGCAATTTCAAATTTTCCGGGCCTGTATACAGGCAGCCTCTATATGCCGCCATCTAGCGGTGTGTTTCAAAACTTGGCGCCCAGCAACACTGGCTGGTATCGCGTTTGAATGAATGGTCAAGGGTGATAGTCCCAAATTTCGCCAAGGGTCATGTCCGATGATAAGTTCCAACAAATATGACGGGAAGTCAGTTGATCCCGGATATGTTTGCATTTGGTAGGGTCGCACATCTCACCCCTCCATGTTTGCACCATGTCATGAAAGTTGCAATGACAACAACTTTCATGTTGATAAATTGATAACATTTTCACCGAGAAAAGTTCTTGATTCGGCTCTTAGTGAAGTGAACTAATTCCCATTGAATGCAAGACTACACTGGCATCGTCAGGTAGTCAGGTTTTGCCCTAGGATCCAAGATCAAAACAATTTGTCACCTCCTGATGTGACATGCACCAGATCATCAGTTTCTGGTGCGCAGTTATGGTCTGCCATCGGGCCTTTTGGCATATTTCCCTGGTCTAAATGTTTTTCCAGTCCAGACCTGGGTAGGGGAAGGGGTGTGACTCATCAACCAAACTCATTCGGCAGTCACCACCACATTAGAGCGAACGTACACCATCATTATTGTTAAATTGAATTTCTTGTAGCTTATGTACATGTAGGCCGTCTGGCGAAGTCCTTAAACCAATTTCCATGACTATCAGGTTTTCCCGATGACCAGATACCCTGCTTAAGGCTATCCCCTGAAAGAGACTTCCAATGTGTGATGGCGTGCACAAAATGAGACCGGTAGTACAGATCCGAATGGGCTCAAGAATTCCTAACTAGTAAGGGGGTCACAGGTTCTACTACCCCAAGTTGTTTTACGTTTAAAATTCACCAATCTTTTGTCGCGAAAATACTAATGTTAGAACGCTGAATGGTGATGAGCTCTCGTCTTTTGGTGCCAGAAAAATTTAGGCCCTTCTGCAGCAATAAAATTCCAATGCCAGCTGTATCGGTTTCCTAAATTGGTCGTAACAAAAAATGGTCGTAACCAAACTAGCCTGGGGCCAGATCCTGGAAAGAAACGCATACAACTTTGTAAATTGTGTGAAACCTGGTGTCCCCAAATCGGTGGGGATGTTTCAAATTTGCGACACCCTGCTTTCTACAATTTGTGAAGTTGTTTCTCGGACTTTAGAGGATCCGGCTCGTGTGTCAGTGATGACTTCCCATTGTCCAACGGCCTGGAGTCTTGTCTTGGCAGGACTTGATTGTGTGGTTCAGACGAGGATGACAAAATTAGTCGAACGGTTTGTCAGTGGGGGTGGATCGGCTGGAGTTAGATGGTGAAGGAGGAGTAGGTGCGAGCGACTAGGTGGTGCTTGTTAAGAACAGTGGGTGAGATGCAAGGAGGGGGCGTGACGAATGCGACTTGTGTCGCGTACATACCACCAAGGTGGACTCCTCCTCGGCAATCCAGCAAATCGGGAACCATATTGAGGGACACCCTTGTCTGCCCATCGTGGTCCTTATCATCGAACAAGACCTGTGGCGGAGGAGGGACACACATGTCAGCAAAAGGTGTGGGTTGCACTTACCGGCGTATTGCACGTCCGTGTGGCAGTGCAAGTGCAGCTGCTTGATGACTAGTGTGATGGGCACGATGCCGTCGTGGTTATGGTTGTCAAACAGCACCTGCGGACATTGGGGGAAATCCACGCGGAAGTACAGGAAGAGGGAGAGAGAGAGAGAGTGGAAAAAGTGCCATTAGTGAAATTCGACGGGGCATCGGGGGCCAAATGTTGCTGCTGCAGGAAAATGTGGCTCCAGTGTTGCTGGCGAGCTCTCGAAGTCTCCACGGCTATGGTTTGGGCACTTGGGCTGGCGCCTGAAAGGGGCCAACGAGAGCCGACATTGTCCTAGGCATCGTAAGCGATTGTTGAACAGTTTGGAGAGTATTTTTGGCTGCAATGCAGCAAGAACCAAGATGTGGGGATCTTTAGCTTTTTTGACATGACGAAGACAAATGTCGGACCATGCAGGCTGGTTGTGGAGTGAAACTGAGCGGTTATACCGGGTATAACTTACGGCAAAGCGATGTTATCAAAGACACGACTTCATGAATTGAATCACCCACCCGAACAAGATTGTTCTCGACAATTTTGGCAAAAGTGACATAAAGGTGGAATAGGGTTTAAATCAACTTCTTTTGTAATCTTAGCCTACAGATGACACCACGTTTTTGCTTGAAATGCATTTAGACGAAGAATGTTGTCTATAGGCATAAGCTTCTATTATAACGTATAAAGAAAATGTGTTGCAACTCGTGTGTTTGATTTTGAAACAAGCTTCAAGAGGGCGCTCTACAAGTTACAGCTGTTTAGGGCGCCCTCTGTTTGTCTGTTTAGCCAGTCAGCAGCAGGTGGCCCAGTTACAGTAGTTTTGGTAGTGGTGCACAAGTGCTCTGATTGGCACGATATTAGCTAACACAGGGCGCCCCAAACAGCCACTACCAGATCATACCCTGGTGGGGAAATTTAAAAGGCCCCATTATGTTGAATGGGTCATTCAACATAATGCTACATTCAACATAATACTATTTTTTGCTGTTATTGCTTATTAGAGTAACGTTCGAGGATAAGATGCTACATCGCCTTTGCTCGTATGTTATGCCTGATACCCCGGTAGACCTTAAAAGCGCTGCCAATGCGATAACCACGAGTACCATAGCGTGGTGTGGTCAATGCTGCGATACTTACATTTACATCGAATTGGAAGCAGTCCGGAGAGTCCATTGGCTCCAGGGCCTTGAGCAAGATGTACCGTAGGCCGAACTTCACCTCCACGTTGATCAGTCTAGAACAAGCGAAACGGAAAGACCGTCAGTTGGCAGAAGCGAACACGCGCAACCCAGGCATGCCGCGTGCCAGCGTACAGACCTATCGAACTGTAACGTAAAGTTCTCTTGCGCGAAATACTGCTTGCTATCGAAGCCAGTGCCGTTGTCCATGGGCGGATCAGGAACCACGTCCAAGCAGCCTGCAACGGGAGTTAATGAACCGTTAAACATGCATGGGGTGCTCGAAAAGCGGAGGCAAAGCCGAAGACTCACTTGTTGCCGGACTGCTGTCGAAGATGAAGCTCTCGTTGAACCCCCAGATGATGGCCTTCTTGTAGAACGTCTTGCATATGGTGATCGGAGCATTGGAGCTGTTCTGGTGGATGTAATCGTAAGAGCCAATGGCAACATCCTTGACATTGGAGTACTGGAAGAAATAAGAAATAAACGGTTAGACAATGAATGACCACCCATGGCAGGGACAGCTGGGAATCTAAGGCTGCCAAGAATCACCAAGATGGCGCCACCGTTGCCACACGGCAAGGTTTCGGGTTTTCAACATTGATGCACAATGTCTCCTGAATGTGGTACCATGACCCGAACCAGGTCCATCCAGTAGACCGATGTTTACTACAATGTATTTCTAGGCATGTCTCACTTGGGTTCAATTCTACCACACCATCCATCCTAAGTACAACTTGAGTATCAAATGGCTCAACAGGTCATTTACCGAGTGGTCAATGGCATGCTAGCCAAATAGGTTGACAACTCCGGGCAGGCAAGGAATGGCAAAGCCAGACGAAACACAACCTTGAGATACGTTATGTTCTTATGTTCGGTTCAAGTGCATCCATCCTTTGAAAAGTTTTTTATTTCTGCTGCTGTCTAGAAGAAACAGTTTATTGGTCAACTAATTGCCTGAAATAGTTTTTTTGACCCATTTGTTTTTTGATCGTGAGAAAACTCATCAAAACAACTCGGATTAAACTTTGTTCTGATCTCGGCTGTTCCAATTTGGATGCACTCGAGTCTTTATGGGGAATCATTGTGTTGCAATTTCTCGCAACAAGGTTTAAGAAAACCGTGCAACGATGAAGAAACAAGGCAAAATGAATGCCAATGTTGCCAGACTGTCTAGTTTCCGAACTCGATTTTCAGACCGATGAGTGTCCAAGTGACTCGTGGTCGAAAACAACAGCCCGGCTTTCTAGGGCTTGTCCCCAAAAGCCGTCCCTGAGTTTTTCCTGTAAATACTGATATGCCCCGCGATTGCGATTTCCCAACGAGAGCGCCTTGGACTTTAGGTTCTTCCGCTGTCGGCGTGCCGGAGTTAACCCTGCACTACATAAAATGCGTGGAAAAACAGTATAACAAAAATGGACAAGAATTCAAGAAATAATTTTTGATCTGACCAAATTCCTGCTAGTCATGCTCCTCGCTTTATCAATTTTTCTCGGCTTTGGGTGGACCTGGCACTGAGCGAGTTACCGCGTGTCAATATTTATGTTCGGTTATCTCGTGATTCTTCCGAATCGGCAGTCATCTTATCAGTACTTGGTCCGGTGTTCCAGATTCCAAAAGGGATGCCTGCTGAGACATTGTCACTCAAGGAGCTGAAACTTTTAAACCATTACCAAAGCACATGTTACTTTATCAAAGATAACACCGGAAGCTATGCTCAAACTATTAAATCAGTGGTTCTCAAACTCTATGGACAAGGGTCCTGGGGGCGTTTCAAGTACCAACGGCGAGGTTTTTTTTAAAAAAAAGCTAGATAACTGATTTTAGTCCACAATGGAATCCCGCAGTGAAATCCCAATTCGATAAAAAATGTGTAATGATTATAATTAGGTAAGTTGATGTTGTAGCAGACATATTTGGAAAATTACGAAATATAATGAGGATGATTTTTTTGAAAACATTAGATCACAAATACTGCATGTTTATGGACTTTCTTCTTTTAAAATTTTAGAAATAATTATTATTAAAAATAATTTATTTATTAATAATTATTATTTATTAATAATTTATTTATTAATAATGGCTGGTATTTGTGATCTAGTGTTTCCGAAAAATCATCCTCATTATATCTGGTTGTTTATCAAAAATGTCTGCTACTATATTTACTTAATTATTAATTATTACATATTTTTATCGAATTGGGCGAGATTTCACTGTGGGATTCATTTGAGGACTGGATTATTATTCCCCTTATTATTAAGAATGGCAGGCATTTTTTTAAAAGATAAATGTGACCAGTGCACAACTGTTTAGCATTATCTATAATTTAGGAACGCCATACGCGAAAAAAACTGGATCACAAATATGGCAAATTCCGTATGTGAATTTTTTGAAAAAGTACCAGAAATAATTGGTTTGTTGTTTTTGATTTAAAATGAATTTGCGAAACAGTAATAACGACATAAATATTGAAGATAATTTTTCTGAAAATACTAGATCGAAAACATAACATTTATGTGAACTTTTTTCTTTTAAAAATTTATGAAATGGCTGATTATACATTGTAGCTGGCAAATTTGTTTTTTGGAAAAATCAGATTCGTACGAAATGGGACGCCATAGGCTAAATTTTGTGAAAAATTACCACAAATAATGAATTTCAAGCATATTTTCCTGAATTTCATTTCAGTAAGGAATGAAATACGTATATATACATTTAACATTCAATCAACAATGGTGCATGTTAACGGATTTCTCTTAAGACATTTTAACCCATAGAAAAAAGTTTGTGGTTATTCAAATCTATACGAATAATGAATGACTACAAAATTTTGCAAAACATGCTGCCATCATTACTTTCAAGTTAATGCTCATGTTGTCAGAAATTTGACATAATTTATTGACAGATATATTGGACCATATCTGCAAATATCATATTGCCACAGTTGTGCCAACAATCCAGTAATTAATGAGTCATATTCATTCACATATCACATACGTCTGTCCCATGATTTTGCTGATCACAAATTTTTTTTCACCACTTTTGTCCTTTTCTGCCAGTATTCTAAGGCAATATTTAAAGAATTAAATATTGCCTTTTGTCATTAAATTTTTTTGTCATTAATCATTAAATGACGATATCTCTTTATGAGTTCGTGTACGTTTTACTTATTACAAGCATTTGCCAAGGGTTGTACTAAGGACGAAATGTGTAAAAAAAAATCACTAATGATGATTTTTAACTAAACTTTCGATAAAGTTTGTTGGTAAAAATTGTTGTCATTAATCATTAAATTACGATATGTCTTTCTCCCTTATCGTACTCTTTTGCCAAGGGTTGTACAAAGGACGAAATTTGTAGAAAAAAAAATCACAAATGATGATTTTTAACCAAACTTTCGATAAATGTGTTTTGCTGAATTTTTTTGTCATTGATTAAATGAGGATATGTCTTCATCACTTATCGCAAGCTTTTTGCCAAGGGTTGTACCAAGGACGAAATTAGTGGGGAAAAATCACTAAAAAATTGCTGGTAAAATTTGTTGTCATTGATCACTAAATCACGAAATGCCTTCATGAGTTCGTTTACGTTTTACTTATCACAAGTATTTGTCAGAGGTTGTACTAAGGACGAAATTTGTAGAAAAAAATGACAAATGATTTTTAACAAGTTTGTGGGTAAAACTTATAACCTCTGGTGCTGGCGTCCCTCTGCCAAGATCTGGTTGGGACAATGGGTAAATGGTCATGATGGTTACAACACAGTACACACAGAGAATGTCATGACTTTCTCAACCAGGGGGTAAAAGACCACTAATCTCAGGCCGTCCACCCTACTGATCATGACCTCAAAAGTGGCAGTCTGGCCCAAATGTTGAAAGTGTTTTCCACTGGCATAATAGATCACCATGCATTGGGGTCGTACTCACCCTGTCCACTACATAGTTGATGTGCTGGTGGAACTCGTCTTTGGTGTAGATGGCGTAGGGCCCCTCGTTGGGGGGGTAGGTCTCCACCTCGCGACCAGAGTCCCAGTCCTTGAGGAAGAGGTGCGACAGGGCCACGTGGTTGTCCTCGTAGAAGTTGATGTGGGAGTACCGGGCGTTGCCAAACAGGGCCAACTGGATGGGAGAAACAAGAAGATTAGTTTTTGGGAAAAAATGCTTGAGTCAAGTGTCTTCTCAAAGTTCACTTGAGCTATCTTGAACAGTGAGACTTCAAGTGCTTCTTCAATGGAGCTTCACCAACTCAGGAATGCCTTGAGGTCTCATTGATGTCCCACTGACTCCTATCATTAAAGTCTGTGATGTTTGAACTACAATGGGACTTGTGAAGGAGGAAGTCCTTGAGTACCTCATCATTGTTGTAATTTTTCTTGGAAAGTACATTGTATGGAAACATTCTTTCCAATTAGTAGAAAAGTTTGTTGTGCTTATCTTACTCGGAAAACATGGAAAACCATGCTTGAATCAAGTGTCTTTACAAGGTTCACTTGAGCTATCTTCAAGCATGAGACTTCAAGTACCTCTTCAATGGGACTTCGACAACTCGAGAAGGTATTTATTGAAGTCCCACTGACTCCCGTTATTGCAGTCTGTAGTCAGGTTGACGAACTATAATGGGACTTGTGAGGAAGTCCTTAAGTACCTCGTCATTGTTGTAAGTAAATGTCATTGTTGGTAGAAAAGTTTGTTGGGCTCATCATTCTTGGAAAATGTCTTCAGCCTGAGTTTACAGACGTCCAGGATTGACTTCGAGGACTGCAATGGGACTTACAGCTTCTTGGAGAGTTAGTATTGGCAATTTCCATCTATTGGAAATGTCCGTAATGTTTCTTTCTTGTGAAAACACTTTGACTTGACTACAGACTACAATGCAACTTGAATGGGACTTTATGAATTCATGTCCTTCAAGTCTCATTGTTATGTTTCTTGGGGAAAAAATGTCATATAGACCAACTTGAAACGTTTGCAACGTTTTTCTTTTGTAAATACTTCAGTCTGACTTCACATTATACTTCAAAGAGACTTCTGTGAGGTCAATGGTCATTGAAGTATCATGATGTCATGTTTGCTCTCCATTCATTGGAAACTTCTGCAATTTTCATTTGGAAATACTTTCTTGGAAAACAGCCTGATTTCACAGACTTCAGTGAGACTTGGAAGGGACTTCTGTGAGGTCAGAAAGTCCTTGAAGTCTCATTGTCATGTTTGAGGTGTTCATCTTTCCTGAGCAACTACTTCAGCCCGACTTTAAAGGCTTCAATGGGACTTCTGTGAGGTCAAAGAAGTCCTTGAAATATCATTTTTTGCAATTGTTGGAAACGTGTGTGGTGCTTGTTTTATAATTTATTATTTTCACAAATGACTAACTCAAATGGAATCGAATTGAAGTAGTCATCCTAGATTACACGATATTGGAAACGGTTACAAAACAAAGCAACGGGTGTTATTAGCAGTTTCTGACAGGATGTCACGTTTATGAGCAGTCGACATGGTTAGGGAAGGCCATGGTTGATGTCACTCAAGGACAACTTACAACTCTTGAGTGAATTACGTCAAAGGATATTTCTGCCCGGGTCAAAGGATGTTTTGCAAGTTTATTTTCGTAGTGAAACCGAACTCGGAAGCCTTTTTTAACCTTACCAATGTCCAATGTTAAGTCACTTCTGGTTTTGAAAGAAATTGCACTGGGGATTTGTCACGCAGTCTTAAGTGCCTTCAACGTTAAGGTGAACTTGGAAACGCAGAAAATTAACAGGGAAGAAATTCGCTAAAATTCTTTATTTGTGATCAAGTTTTTCATTAAGTTTTCCTTTAATATGTTACTAATTTATGCAAAAACGTGAAGTCAATCATTTGTGGTTCAGGTTTAAAAAATTTATACTCATAATTATTAACAATGTCTTTTTCAATACTGCGTGGTCTATAACAATGCATTATTGGGGATTTAAATCATCTGGCTTTAATTCAACTCAGAATCCTACTGTCAGCAAAGTGCAATGAGAAATAATTTCCAATCATTTCTTTCGTTACTGATGTAATCCATTAGGTGGATTTCTGATTGAGTTGATTATAAGAAGTAGAAGAAATCCCTAAAACTATTTGAATGGAAATTGGAATCCACCAGGTATAATTCTGGTCGGGATTATTATTTGATTATCTTTTTTAAGGATAAGAATTTTCTTAGTTTGTTCAAGATATGTTAATGATATTTACAAAATTCATGTAGCTTTTGAAAAATTTCACCTATATTCTTCATTATCAATATAACTACATCTATTGTGATATGATGTGGTCATAGTAATGTCAGTCAAATTTTTTTTTTTTTTTTTTTGAGTTGAATGAGGGCTCAAAAATGCAGAAGTACTACAGTGCTTCTCTGCAACTCGCCAAGTCCATTTTCCAGGGAGTTGATGACATCTTTGCTGGTTGATTTGTAATGAAGTGTCATAACTCCATTTTGTTGCTGCAACTGCATATTCTGTGCATTTCATTTAACATTCATTGTACTTTTTTGCTGTAACATTTGTGCGCACTTGGGTAAATCTACTCCCCCCCCACCACATAGCACCTCAGGTGCTGAGTGTGGGTGTATTGGATTTATTGAATTGAATTGAACCTCCTCATGTAAGAAGGCGACAATCCTATGGGCATAACCTTCATATCAGTAAGTGTCAAATGTATAAATACCAAACAGATTTTGGATGTTAACGTTGGCTAAAACTTCACTAAAATTTTAGTGTTTGTGATCAGGTTATCACAAATCATTACCCCGGGTAAGCCCTTAGTTATTTAAATGCCTAAAAAACTTTGAAAATTTATACTAAATGCATTTCTGGTACAGCTTTTTAACAATCTCACCTATATCCTTCATTATCAGTCATAGTTTGAGTTAAATGAGTGAGTCGAATATTTGCATTTTTTTGAGTTAA
Source organism: Cylindroiulus punctatus (assembly GCA_034695085.1). Classification (NCBI taxonomy): domain Eukaryota; kingdom Metazoa; phylum Arthropoda; class Diplopoda; order Julida; family Julidae; genus Cylindroiulus; species Cylindroiulus punctatus. The sequence continues at coordinate 24,717 of JAQFYZ010000798.1, forward strand.
ATGAGTGCTCAAAAATGCAGAAGTACAGCGGTGCTTTTCTGCCACTTGCCCAACTACACCCCATCCATCAGTTGGGGCAGATTTTCTAAGGAGTTGATGCCATCTTTGCTGGCAGAAGCCAGAAGGTACTGATTTGTATCGAAGTGCCATACCTCCATTCTGTTGCTGCAACTGCATATTCTGAACATTTCATTCAACTTTCATTGCTCTTTTTTGCTTTAACGTTTGTGCACTGATGAATTGAACCTGCTACCCATGTGGAAAATTCCTGCAGAATCCTGCAGAAAACATATGTGCCCTAAAGCATTCTGCAGAAAATAATGCTTTTTCTGCAGAACAGGTTCTCCAGCATAACTTGTGCAGATCCTTCTGTGCACCCTAAAATTCTGCCGATTGTTTTGCTTAGAAACTATGTTGATTGGTTATGGATTTAAGCTACACATAAGCTATACATCATAATAATGGCATTCAGCACCTGCATTATTATAAATTGGAAAAGGGCAATCTGATATTTGTTTGTGTGCAGAGTCGGTTCTGCAGATGTTGGTGTGCAGCATGCATTCTGCAGAGATATGTATGCACAATGGGTCCTGCACCGTTGGTTCTGCAGAAAAAGGCACCAAATCTGTGCAGAACCAACCCTGCAGCATGCATTCTGCAGAGATATGTATGCACAATGCCATCTGCACAATGGGTCCTGCACATATGGTTCTGCACATTCGCACCTGCAGAAAACGGCACCAAATCTATGCAGAATTCTGCACACTTTTCTGCAGCACACTTGCCCAATAAATTCTGCAGACTGTGCAGAACTCTGCAGAATAATTTTCACATGGGTAAGGCCATGGACAGTTAGTTCCAAGGCCCCCAACAAGCCAAGCAAGCTCACCTGCCAAGTGACGATGATGATCTTGACGACCTGCAGCAGCAGCTTCCAGGGAAACTGCTTCCGGGCCCTCCACTTCTGCACGGGGTCCATGAAGAAGAAGCGCAGGCGGCGCTTCATGCTCTCCACCATCAGGGGCGTGTAGTTTGGCCTGTCGTTGACCACGATCAAGGGCACGTGCCTGGGCAACATGGCGTCCAACGTTCTTGGGTCGTCCTGGATGCTGCCGTTGTCCGGGTTGGGCCTGAGCAGGAGCAGCGAGTCCTCCTCTGTGGGGGAGAAAGAGAATGGCGTGAGGGGAAATCCAGACACAAGGCCACTGGGGAGATAACAGTACCAAAAAAAAAATAATTATGAAAAAATTGCTTTTTTGCTAGTCGTTGAGCTTTACACCCGAGCATTTTTTTTCCACGTTGGCTATATATGGTTGCAGCAGTTGGTCAATAAGGTCGAAGCCCCCAGTGGGGGTTTGATTTGGCCCTGGAGGAAGTTATTGGACTTCAAGAAAGCATTTGACACAATGCATGGCTAACATTAAGGGATGGGCTGCGGAATTTCCAGACCTGGATGATCTGTTTTCTGGACAACAGGAGTCTGTCTCTGGGGAAATCCCATGATGGTTACATACAATGTATGTGACTTCTGGGGTACCCCAGGGCATGTCCTGGGACCCAAACTCGTTGTGTTATGCAAAAGGAATTGCTAGTCTATCAACGGGGTTCCCCCAGACATGGAAAACCTGGAAAATCAGTGAAGTTGGAAATGCCTGGAAAAGTCAGGGAAGATCAATTTATTTTTAAAAAGTCAGGAAAATTTAACAAATCTCTAGACCCAAACTTCAAGAAATGACACACTTCGACAGCCCAGCATGAATTGAATGCTACCAAGTACTAGTGGCTTCATTCAGGCAATTCCCCATTTTCACCACTGACATAATCTGCCAAACAGCCAGATTTCAGAAATACCTTTTCTGAAGAGAATTTGGAAACCATTTTTTACTGATTGTAGGAAGAATAACATGACAAAGAAAGATTTAGATGATTTTTATGTCTTGGTAAGTTTTTTATTTTTATTAACCCAAACTATCAATTGAAGCAAGCAATTCTGTGGAAGAGATCAATAATGAAATTGTAAATTTGAAAAAGAAAACATATCTAAATTTGAATTTTTTTTTATTAAAATCTGTGCTCTATTACCGGCTACTTATTAAAATGTGTGTTCACCTCATTTTATAAGCAATGGACAATACATATAGCAGTTTTTACATTGGAATATGCCATATTTTTGCAATTTTAATGTCTGGGAAATTGTTTTTAAACCTGGAAAAATCAGGGAAAAGTCAGAGAAGTTTAAAATTGCATTTCTGGGGAAACCCTGAATCATGACCGTTGGAGAAGTGATGCCAATGTGATGTTTATGTGACATAAAAATTGTCAGGTTATTCTTTCTACAATCAGCTGGGGGGAAAAGCAGAAGTTTCCATATTCTTGTCAGAGCAGGTATTTTTGAGATCTGGCTGGTGTTTGCAGATTATGTCAACAGGGAAAATGGGGAATTCCCTGAATGAAGCCACTAAGACTTTCTTTTCTTTTCCATTTCTTGACTTCTGTGTCAAGAGATTTGTTACATTTCCCTGACTTTTTTTAAAATAGTCTTTCCTGACTTTTCCAGGTCTGGGGGAACCCTGATTTATATCTTGTAGTGCATTCAACATTCTTGCACAATTTTTCCATTGTAGGTGTAGGACTTCACTCCCCATGAATGTCAATAAAATGTAAATAGGCCAGGGAGGCCGGGGCTAGTACCCACCCTGGAGAAATGTCGGTTCAAAAACTTCAGGTTAATATCGATTTCAACATTCGAGAAGTTTTATCTCGCCTGATCGAACATTCAGATTTGCTGATTTAACAATTAAGCTCTTGCAAATTGTTATTGTTAAATGCGTTAAACTTTCAACAAAGTTTTCATGTAATATACTGTGGCTGGCTACTTCACAGTAACACATCTGGTAAGGACAACCAACGACATTGGCATGCGGTTGCAGTCCGAATAGACGGCAGTTTGTTAAAACAACACTAACCGATAGGTTATTTGATCAGTGATTAGATTAACCTGAGTTTTGTAATCTTTGTGCAAAGATTCAGGAAACTGCAACATTTATTATTTCATCAACTGCCACCAGAATAGACTCGAGGAGGTACATGTATGATTGCCCATCTCATCGCTAATGCCCGATTAAGAGTTAGTCACTCGACATAACCAAACTTTAGAATGACCTCACCTATGACTTATTCTCATAGCTGTCTTGTGCATAAACAAAGTTAGGTCATCAAATTTATTTTTTTAAATTTCGGGTTGCACAAATAGGAATCCTTGCTACAGTAACATATGATTGTATTGATGTGGGCTTTTTACCCTCAATACTATATCAACCCCTCTGGGATTTACTCTTTACAATCTTGAGCATTCTATTATGGAATTTCATCATTCATTTAAATAAGACATGTTTGGGTTGCTTGGCTGTCCATGTACACTGTAGGAGTTAGAAACCTGCATGTATCATACCCCACTGCACATGTAATGCTCGAAACTGATAAAATTTGAATTTTTCTAATATACTACGGAATATGCCCTGCTCTGAATGTGCACAATATGCCTAGTACTTGTGTAGTACAGTGCATCTCACACTTTTTCTAATTTTAAACAAATGATTGAGGTAGCACAAACATTTTGACGACATTTTTAAAAATTTGAGATCACCGAAAATGGATTTTAGCCAAAACAATACTTGAAAGATTAATAATTAATGGAACATTTTGAAAAAGTACCAACCGAAATTGATTTTTCTTATGGCCAGTATTACACGCGACATTGTTCAAGAACATTATACATGTATGATGAAATTCTCAAATGGTCAAAAACTATCATTTCTGATTTAGCTGAGATTCTTGCTTTAGAACAATTACATCTTCAGTAATTGAATGGTTGTAGCCCACATTTTCATACCAAAATTTTATTTGAATTTATAATTTTGGGCGAGGTGCAATTATACTTTAGGAACAATGTTTATCCAACCTAACCAAAAATATAATTTTTGATTTAGCTGAAAGCCCACTTTGCGTCAGTGCCTATGCCTATGCCTGACCAGGGCATATTCCGAAGTCCATGGAAGCTGCTGGAATTTCTCTTCAGCCCTTCAAACAATGATGTAGCCAACACCAACAATTATATATTGTCCAGTTTGTTAATTTTTCAGTCATAATAGAGAAAATAGTCACCTTCACAGCATATACATGCACATGTAACTTCTGTGATGCGAATTTTTTGACATCCTCTGGCATCCCAAGACAGATGCAAAATGTGTATCCCAACAGGAAGTCCCAATAAAAGCGAACATGCACTCACTAGCCAAATGGCGGCTTTGGTTGCCCAACTCGTCTGGCAAGAAATGGTGAATGTGGAGCAGCAGGCGAAATATTTGCGATAAGATTTAATCGCGAAATTGCAAGGCAGTATATTTTGGTAATAGCCAACCTTGGATTGTTATGTTTTCTTGTTCCGATGTGCGAAGTTGATGATGGCGGGCATGTTTCAAGCCATGATTATTGTCGCTGTTATCAAACCAAATAGTTGGTCTGAATTATGTTTGCTGGGCGACTGTCAAAGTTTGCTCCACATGGCGAGTGATCATAACTAGCTGTGCTGGCCAGTCAGTCAGCGAGGATTTTATAGTTTATATATGATTATACATATATGATACATATATGATAATATATTTATACAGGGAAGTCTACAGAAAGTGTAAAGCTTACACTATAACCGCTTTTCCTAAGAATAATTTTGGAAATGTTAAGTACTAAGGGTAAATTCTACGTATAGGAAATTTATTTTCAATGGATTGATCACATTAGTTGCTCTTTTTCCATATTGTTTCCGCAAGATTTTTGCAAAAATTTCCATTTGTCATGAACTATAAGTATTATTCATACTTTTCCTAAGAACAATTTTAGAAATGTCTTGTACGATGGGTAAATTCTACGCCGAGGAAATTCATTTCTAATGAATTTTTCACATTAGTTGTTATTTTTCCAGATTTTTGCAAAAATTTCCATTTGTCATGAACTATAAGTGTTATTCATACTTTTCCTAAGAATAATTTTAGAAATGTCAAGCACGATGGGTAAATTCGACGTTGCTATTTTTCATGAATTATAAGTGCTTTTCTTACATTTCCTAAAAACAGTTTTAGAAATGTTAAGTATGAAGGGTAAATTCTACGTATAGGAAATTCATTTCCAATGAATTTTTCACATTAGTTGCTCTTTTTCCATATTGATTTCCCTATATTTTTGCAAAAATTTCGCATTTTTCATGGACAGTTTTTTTAATACTTTGCTTAAAAATAATTTATAAAATCTCAAGTACGAAGGGTAAATTCTACGTATAGGAAATTTATTTCTAATGCTTTTCTAATGAAATAGCAACACATTTTCACAATTTTCACATTATATTGCCATTTTTAAAATTTTTCCTGCAATGAAACCTCCACGAATTCCAATAAAACCGATTTGAGCAGCTACATGTCATGCCAAATTGACATTCACAAAGACGGCCTTTTGGTGCCAAAAAGATGGCGTTGTGTGTTATTAGTCCATCTGTCCAACTAACATTCCATTTCCGCATATTTGACGATTAACGGCTAACAAATGGCTTATCTGCTCTGTTGCCAAACTCAGCAAACAGCTGAGTGATGGCGACCATCTGGCCACAATTGACCATATCGCCTTACCAGTTTTGCTTTGTTTGCATTTGACATATTGCAGATTACTTGATCAATATTTGCTGTGTTCACCAAACCCCGGTTAGCCAAAAAACACATACACCGGCGCTAACGGCCGGTTAACTAACGGGGGTTAATGTGCCCTACTCTAGCCTCATCCCAACTAGGGCTTAACAGATGAAAAGCCCCCGAAAACTGCTGTGGTGAAACATGACCTTTGATTTTGGTGTTAACATCTAACAACTAATCTGATGGGGAAAGGTTGACTTGACCAGCAACATATAGAAAAAAAAATACATCTATTAAATGGCGATGGGGAAACGTTACTATTAAGCTAACAAAAAAAATACAGCATATAAATATAATCTTTTGGTTTTCCCCAGATCCCTATCGAAACAGCCTAGGCGGATTGGGAAACATCGAAATGTCCCGGATTAAAACCCTACAGCGCCCCCTACCAGACAAACAGGTTAGTGTTATTGTGCATCATATTTCATACATGTGCATACATGTACATCATCTTTCATATTCTGTAAACAGTGCATTTTTATTCACTTTACTACACTAATGTTACTGGAGAAAGAAAGGTTGAACTTGTCAGCGAACCTAGCTGCAACAGCGCCCCCTATGTCAGTTGAAAGTATATTGGTATGTGAGAAAATGCTGGTGGAAATGGATAGGACAAGAATTTTTTTTAAGGACAATCTTGAACCAGCACATGTATTAGCATCACTATGTATACATGCTACCTGTTTAACAGACTTTAGTTGACTTGAGTATAGTTGATTTTCACCTCAAACCAGCTGCAAATATCATGTAAACAGTTTAAACAGGCTTAAGTCGAGGTATGCACGTCAGGCGCCATTGCAATTATACATATCTGGGTTTAGTTACCCATGTTGATCCTGGTTTGAGCAGCTATATCATGTAAACAGTTTAAACAGGCTTAAGTCGAGGTAAGCACGTGACTTCCTATCAGGCGCCATTGCAATTATACATACCTGGGTATAGTAATCCCATGTAAACCAACCCATTAGCATGTGCCACTTTCAGGCAATTGTCATGTAAACCTTGTTTCTACCAATTTTAACTGTTTTTAAAGCAACAATGTGGTGATGCATGTTATCTAAAGCCACAAACCAACCAACCCATCTGATCGTTGATGTTGATTTAAACCCCATTCCACCGTAATGTCACTTTTGCCAAAAAATATTGGTTACAACGTTATTCGGGTGAGGTGTAGGATCAGAAATGAATGTTGAACATGTTGTAGCAATTTGCAGCTTATAACAACTGCGAGATTATACAACAGTATCATTGTGTACAGCAACATACAGCGCATATGAGTGGGCGGATTGATAATGGGTACTATTATTTTGTATACATGCTGCTGGCTGAATGTCAAGCAAAGTAAATATCACTGCATTGACGTGATGCACGTGCTAAACAGCTAGTCACATGCTACTCGCCCACACTACAGGCTGCAATCGTTGTTTCAAAAATGCATCGTTTGTAGCATGATAAAATATGTTCCAAAAGTTCAAATTGCTCAGAAAACGACCAAAATCAGCTGTCAGTCAGTGCATTTTGACACCTCAGTGATGTGCACAAAGCAAGCGTTGGACAGAATGGATGGACTTCCGGTTTGGGGCGCAAAGCTGACCCTCAACAGACTGTTCCAAAACAGAATGTTCCAAGTTCCAAAATTTGAAATTTCTCATAAAACGACCAAAACCAGAAGTCTGTCAGTGCATTTTGACAAGCAAGGTTGGACAGAATGGATGGTCTTCCGGTTCGGGGTCCAAAACAGCCCCTCAATAGACTGTTCCAAAATGTTCCAAGTTGCAAAAGTTGAAATTTCGCAGAAAACGACCAAAATCAGAATTCTGTCAGCGCATTTTGACAAGCAAGGCAAGCGTTGGACAGAATGGATGGACTTCCGGTTATTGGTGCAAAGCTGCCCCTCAACAAACTGTTCCAAAACAGAATGTTCCAAATTACAAAAATTTGAAATTTCTCATTAAACGACCAAAACCAGAAGTCTGTCAGTGCATCTTGACAAGCAAGGTAAGCGTTGGACAGAATGGACGGACTTCCGGTTAGGGGTGCAAAGCTGCCCCTTCAACAAACTGTTCCAAAACAGAATGTTCCAAGTTGCAAAATTTGAAACTTCACAGAAAACGACCAAAATCAGAAGTCTGTCATTTTTGCAAAGCAAGCGTTGGACATAATGGATGGACTTCCTGTTATTGGTGCAAAGCTGCCCCTTCAACAAACTGTTCCAAAACAGAATGTTCCAAGTTCCAAAATTTGAAACTTCACAGAAAACGACCAAAATCAGAAGTCTGTCATTTTTGCAAAGCAAGCGTTGGACATAATGG
>JAQFYZ010000799.1:0-32747 GCA_034695085.1 Cylindroiulus punctatus
GATTTCTGCTGACCATTTCCAAAAGTTGATATTAATAAACATTATATTTTTCTCATGAGCAGGTTTAAAAAAAGTTTGTACACGAGTTATAAGTCAGGGAAATTTACTTGGGTTGCCAGGGAAATGATTTTGTAAATTTAAGTATGAACCCTGCAATGGGATTCATGTCTCAGTCCGAGCGTTTTCCACCACAATTTCGACCTTTTTTAATTGGGATAATATATATTTTTTTTTTTCTGGGAGGTTTTCATAACATACCACTTGTCCAGGTTCGACTGCATACGATTTGGCGTGTTTGGCATGTATCCGCTTATGTTAATCTTCGGCTAGATGGCGCTCGGGTGCATTCTCAACTTAAACTCCGAATAGTTGCGCGGATTACGAAACTTATCTTAAACCGAATCGCATTCCCCGGGTGTTTACGAGCAATCGTCTCGGCGTGGGGGCCGACCAGAAATGAGGAATATGCCGAATAATTTATTGCAGGAAAAATGTCTCCGGCAAATGCGAGTAACACAACAATGTCGAGAAAGACGAGGGAACAATCGAGCCACATATTTCAGGCCATGCAAAAAAAGATGGCGGCCATTGTTGCGCCGTAAGTAATTACCGAGCGCCCGTTCGCAAAAACACGCGCTTAATGGTTTCTTCCCACCAGGGGGCGCTGCTCGGTCGTTGTTGTTATTTGCCGTTGGAGTGTTGCGTGGTAGCCACTTACGTGTAATGCTCGCAAATGGCATGTTATGCGCATTCATTGCGGCCATAACCCTCGGATTCCTAATTTTATTGTCGCTGCATGCATGCATGACTTATTAGACGAAACGGTTTCAAAATTAGGGCCATGAAGGTGCTCCCTGCTTGCTCTCAATGCTGCAAAATGCGATGTGCATTAATTGCGCGCCGCGATGCTGCTTCTGCAGGGTACAACAATTAATCTGGAAACGAATTTCAGAAGGTGGGGTAATTGCGGGGGCCGGGGGGACGTGGCACGGACGGAATTTAGCGCAGATTTGAACGACGCTCGCAGCGCCACCCTACTCCCACGCACGTTTAGGGCATTGCCCCAAATGGGATTTTGAGGGGCTTCCAAGTTTGCATTGCATGTTAGTCGAGCAACCTTCTTGAGTGTTATAGTAGAAATACGAACTGATGGAACTGAAGGACAGCCAATCAGAGAGGTGTCGCTTATCGATTAGGGATTCCTGGTTTTTAGTTGTTGAAAGGAAAATGGCTGACGCCTCGAGCTGAAGCGCCTCCAATATTTTTTTTTTGTTTAGCTCCTTCCTCTCACCAGTGGCGCTGTATGCGAAATACTAGACTTAGTCAATCGCAAACTTCGATTGGATTCTATTGGTCGGCGCTTTCAGCCCAGTTCCATCATTTCGTGGTTCTACTCTAGTAAAGATGATCCTGTCGATACCTGCTAGTTGATATTCGTGTTGTATTTAATGCATTTTTGTTTGTCAGGAGCACCAAATCCTCGACTTTTGCAATATACGGTATATTGTTGAATTTGGAAAACCTTTAATATTTTCGTTAGCCAAATAATGCCACGTGTTAGGCTCGTTTAATAAATAGCGTTTTGAAATGAGGCAGAATTCGACTCTAATCTGGCACCATGATTTCATTTCATGGGCATGTAAAAAGATGATAATGCAACTGAATTTAAGATGTTGGAATTTGCAGTGCAATTTCTAACCCATGTGTACAGTCGTATCATTTTTCGCTCGATTAAGTTATTATCATCATTAGTGATCGATAAATTGTCCAAACAATGATAACCGAGGAAAAAATAAATGCACAGTGTTCATGCATATATGCATGAAAAGTAATGGAATTGTAAAGAAAATTGAAGTTAAAGATAACCAACAACATTCTGTTGTGGTTTTCTGCTCGATATATGCAATCACGTGATGTGCGGACTGATTGCTCTCTTCCTATTTTTGATCATTGGCCAATTTTTATGGCACTTGTGTTCTTTCCCTTCAGTCACTTTCGTTTATTTCCTCGCCTATAGATTTAAGGGGACAACTCGCAGTTGCCGCAGATCGATGTTAATTTTCTCTTGTGATATGTCTTCCCTGTTGCCATGGCAACTAATGATTAACCCCCCCTCACTTCCGGCCATTTTATAAGACGTTTCTTTGCATCGATCTTTCTTTGTTGTTACAAATCCCCCCTCTAAGCGCCGCCTTTGGATGCTTTTTTCATGGATTCAAACCCCCTCCCCCCATTCCTTTCGTAGCTTAAGGATTCAGGGTTGATAGTCTCCCGAATTTTTCTTTATATTTTTTGACACATTTATAGTATCCTATATTGCTCCATAGAACGCTTTCGGCCCCCATCCTTCCTTACATTGCAATGGTCTCTTGCTGAATGCTTGGTAAAATTAAGCAGAGCATATAGATGGTCTAATGCACAGTCCATTTTTGTGCAAAATTTAGGTACATAGTGTAATTACATGTACATAGGCCCTATACATAGGTATACAGAACCTGGAATCGCCACTGGTTGGTGCAAAGTATTTCTGCACACGCATTGTACAATATGCCTTTTTGTCCGAGAACCAATAGTATGTCCAGCCTAGATCCAACTGCTGAATGCCGGCAATTGAAAATAATGCTGCATGTTTGCATGATGTATATACACAAATTGTAAGTTTTATTTAAAACAATGGTAACGAAAGTTCAATTCAATACACCAAAAAGACAACAATTGAGGTGCCATTTATGAGGTTACATAAAATAATAGCATTTATTGAGACAGTCAAGGATTTACGTGAAGAATAAGTAACACTAATACTGTATATGAAGGGGTGAAATTGATGTGGTGTAAGTCACAAACAGAATTTCTCAAAATGGATCCTTATAGCATATTGCACACACTCGTTTTCAAGCACAATTCTGCGGGACTATTTTGTTTGATTTTCCACCAATCAGAATGCAGCATTTCTCTCGCACTCGATAGTTAACCAATCACAGAATCTGGTCGGCCCATTGGATTTAATGTTTTTAAAGATATACAAAGCGATGATAGTGTTAGTGAATACTGTTTGTTATATGCATTAATATAGTATCGACGAGTTTTTTTTCGCATTCTTACAGTACAGTACTTGATTTACACGGGTAAATTTAAGGCCAGCATGAGTAGAAACCATCATTCTAGATATGACCAATCATATTAAGCCTTTAAACTTTAGTTTCTAACGAAACTATTCTATATACACATGTATTCTATATAAACTATATTCTTACACAGTATAATAGGCTGTTTAGACATTGAATTGACCAAACCCAACATGACTATACATGTACTTTGTATACCATTTTGCTGTGTGTTCCATATTAACACAAAGCATCAATATTTCGATCAATTGTTTCGTTATATTTGTATATTAAGTTCGGTTTTGAAATGTTCAGGCTATTTTAAATGTACATGTAAGTTGACTGCTAACGAAAAATGCATAGTGTACATACTATTGTTAACAACAAAAATACTGTACGTAAAATTGAAATGATTCATGGATGGTGCCCTTAGTGTATTGGCTAATTTACTACTAGCGATTGGTCGTTTTCATCTGATGAAAGATTCTCAATCCTAATTTCGAAACGAAACATTAGTCATACGGATCATAAGTTTCACATCAGTTTTATCGAGCTAAGGTCGCGCAATTCACAAATTGTATATACTGTACATGTATACCTAGGAGGCAACGAATCATATTTCACGCCTACGTCATGTCTACAACACAAATTGTGAATTATTTATGTTTTGGGGAGTATTAATGTAGAGCTGCTTCCTTCGCGCCCCGCCATTCGACCATAAAATTACTTATGAGAGATTATTGCTGGCTTTAATATACATGCAATTAGGCTTTATTTATTTTTGGGTCAATGCATTTTTTCTTTTACGACTCTTAATTTATTATTGCCAGGAATACATGTTATATATGATTTATTATATGACGTAGTCTCTATTTTTCGTGACAAATGGATGCCAAAGCTCATGGCAACGTTCAAAACTACTGTACATTAACAGTAAACGTATTCTGGGGCAAAACACAGCCTCGAGATATTGGTATTTCCTATAATCTAAATACATGTATTAGATACGGTCGAACCTGGATAAATGAGCCCTGGATATGTGCTAAACCTCTATAACTGAGATTAATATATTAGTCCGAGCTTTTTACCAAAAATTTCCGTAGCTGGGACAATTTCAACCTCTTTAGGATTTTTTCCTGAACTTCTATACCTTTATAAATGGGAAGGATGAGCTATATGTGAGGGTCCCACGAGATCCCACATATCCAGGTTCGACTGTATTTGATGTTGGCTATGAGGTGTGTTTAGGAAAATTTTAAATTCGGCGGCCATTCTTTTCTGGAAGTTCTCATAATTTTCACAGGTTGTTTGTTACGTGTTCTGTCCACCGTAACTGTGACCAATTGTGTTTCCAGACTCCTGTGCTGCCCAAAGAATACATGTTTGGTGGGTTATTCGGGCTGGGATGTTTCTTTTTTATATTTATACCGAAGTTGGGAGCCTATAACTGGAGAGGCGCCATCTTGTTTCCTTTATCGCAATAATGCTGTATTCAGTCAAGTGGATGGTGGGCATAAATTTGTTACCCTCTCGCGACAACACGGCATTTTACCAATTGTTCATCGTGGAAAATTCGCTGCCCAAACATGTAGTTTCAATGGCCGATGCATTCATCACATTTGTGAAGCGACGTGAAAGATCGTGCACAAAATGGCCAGTGTCCACTCTTGCTCTCCGTTCTTGGGCGCCCCTCCTTGTCCCATGAGCAAATTCGCCAGACGACTTTGAGGGAGTTTCGCCCGTTTTTAGCAACTGACCACATTTCAGCGTTGGGCATTTTATTGCCAAACCACGTTTTTATCGCTGCAATTTACGTCCGGAGATGTATGCAGGGGAGAAAGTAATTTTGAAATTCCAATGGCCGTCGATGCACACCCTATAAGTTTGTAAGCAAAATCCGTACGATTGGATTGGTCATTCTTGCGTGGTGATCCCTCGCTTAATTCTACGGTTTCCATGCAAGATTAATTGGGGGCGTGACACCCTGGTTTTCAATTAATTTTGCCAGGCATACATGCCAACCATGTGTCGCGGATCCTCGTGCATCGTGGCCATATCTAATCTATAAGCTCAATCTCTTGATTGGCTGTTGCCCAGTCTCCTCTTCATTTGGATAAACTAACACATGCAAACGTACAGTACATGCATTTTAATACCCTAGTTTTTTAATCCATTGCTATACAATTACAAGTCTTAGTAATTTTTATTTACTTTCATTGCACAATTTTCGCCCTCGCATAAGTTGTATCGTAATTTTAGGTATTGTAAATTTTAAAAACATCCATTGGCTTTGCTGGAACACGTTATCGCAGAAAACCTACTATCGACATCCGGGCACTCTTTCTCGCGCCCACCTTAGGGAGGTCCTACGCCGTAATCAAAATGGCCGAAGTGACCCCCTGGCGAATGACACGGGCAAAAATACTATTCAAGGCCGTGTTAAAGGGGATGGTGAGGTCAGGTGAGGTCATACGAGGTTGTGCGTTTCTGGACGTGATAAAGAGCCGCCATCCCATTCGAACATCCGGTATCTTCTACCCCCATCTTTTTTCCTCTCCCCTAACCCCCTCCCCCCTCTTCCATGATTGGATTTTCCTTCCCCCTTCTTCTACCCTACAGGCCTTGCCCTTTGACCAGGAGCGACTAGGCGATGAGCAACGCTCTCCCCCTAGCGTCAACCCACGTGCGAGATAAATTGCTGCGAGCGTTGCCCCGGCAACGAGAGCGTCATAACCCGATTAACAATAGAAGAGAGAGTTAGTGGCCAGAGGGTGCAGCGAGCGCATTATGTAAGCTTCTCTGGACTTACTATTAGTTGCACCCCCCACGTTTTTTGAGCTGAGCTGCTTGGCGGCGCTACGTGACGCTTTGCCCAAACGAGCTATTTGCAGGGATCCAGGATTTTTCGTTTTTCTGTATATCTCGAAGAAATTCCTGAAATTTCTAGAAGCGTTTCGATAATAGTATTTTTTATCATGGAGATACAGTAGATGCACGAGCTCGTACATCATGTGCCAAAAGGATTTTTTTTTTACATTGTTGTTTTGTTATAAAATTTAACTAAATAAGGAAAACGTGAAAATACTTTAAAATTGAATGTGTCAGAATTGGAATGTACTTTCCATTATCCTTTGATTTTTTTTATTTTATTTTTTTTAAATCCACATTTACTGTTTTAGAAATTAATGACTCCAATGCCCTGTTTAGAAGACTTGGGCAATTACCCAAAATGTTCAATTGGCGTACTATTACTTTCACGTACTGTAGCTGGTTATTAGTTAACACAAAAGTGAAAAAGATTCCATCCTCAGCTGTCTCTACACGGTCCAATGACGCATTTTTCCCAGCATGCAACGTTTCTGCTTTAGTTGCTCGCTAAATGGATGATTTTTAGAGGCAGTAAGAATCGTTCAAACTTTTTTAGCGCTTTGGTATTTTATTTCGCATGATAATTAAGGAAAAAGCCATCGTATTTCGCTTCTCTTAATAGCCAAAGATTTTCCCCGTTTAATTGCCCGGTGTGTTTTTCTGGCACTATCGTAAAAGTTTCAGAAATGAGTAAAATGTTAACACCCCCATACGTTGATTTTTTTCTGTTAACTGTTACAAATGGCACGCGTATATCTCGAGAGCCATATAGCTTTTAATTAAATGAGAAATAAGCTCAATATTGGCATTCGCGCGATACAACAGCTGCGCGCGTTCTTAAGCAAGTTTATTGTTCAACTAAATACGAATTCTTAGGCGATTTTTACTTCAATTTGCTACCTTCCGGACAATGAGCCAGCGAGGTAAATTGCTCTCTGGAGAATTGGTCCGAAAAAAATTATATTAGGAATCTGCGTGCATCTACAATTTGTTTTATAATAGTACACCCACGCACATGTACAGTATATGGAAGCTTGACTTATTAAATTTGTTAAGCTGCATATAGCGAGCAGTCGAGTTTTATAAGTGTTAACTCTTCAAGTTTTTTAGAAATGCCCTGAAATTTTCCACCATTTTTACATTTTCTTGCAAATTCAGAGCTGTTTCTGTGTAATTCTTCAATCCAGCTATTTTTTTTCATTTCGTTATACTAAGAACAATCGGGTTGTACGCCGATAAATTTAAGTTTCAAAACCTGTGATATGCAACACAGCAATGACATTCTCAACCTTACTAAATTTTACCATTTCAAAAACAAATATTTCTGTGTGAAAATGCACAAAATTACTTGGACTATTTGAAATGCTTTCTGAGCTTCAGTATTTTAATCCAGGTATTTCAACCATTCAATGTCTCATGACGAGGAAACTTTTGTTATGGAATAGGAGATTACATGTACATTGTACATGTACATGTGCGGAGAACCCTGAAATAGCATAATAATGTTATTTAATTACAATTTCATTAAAACTGTAGGTGTTATACAATGCTGAGTCACTTAACACCGGTGATATTAAAAGGCCTTATGGTTCACACTAGTGTTTTTGTCTTTGCACACTTCTGTTTTTGTTAATTAACGTGGTTTAAATTTAAAACCAAAGTTTTGGGCATACAGCTGCCGAAATTTTTTAATATGAAGGGGGTCACAGTGACGGTTTTTTCATGAATGGGAGCGTTTTTTTCTGTCTTTGACGATGTACACACGGTATGTAGGAATTGTCATTATCCGGTTCAAAAACTAATGTCCTGACAGGTCCACTGAGACAGTTTTAACTTATTTCGCACAATTTGGGAGTGTTGAAGAGTTATTCCTCCTGGTCCCATCAACACAACGGATATACTGTTTTTAGGATTTTTTTCACTTCTAAAGAAATGGGAAGTCGCTGCCGTTGACACACTAAACATTCCTTCCTTCACTCTATGCTTGCAAAAAGTGCATATCTGCCATAGCATGCTAAACTAATTACTAGACGTTAATAGAAGAAAATCAATATAATTAAAAACATGCACGGTTATAACAGCTCCTCTATTTGGGGGACCAAAGACACACGAAAAATGGTATGCACAAATGCGTGATAGTTTAATTATGCATCCCTCCTGTAACTTGCAAGGTCACTAAGGAAGTAATGTGACGTTAACTGTAATTACAATGGCAGTTCTTGGAGATAATGGCCTTATCAATACCGACCTTTTGTGTAAATAAAGACAGCAGTTAGACCAGTTAAGTGGCTCTAAAGGGATATCATAAAATCTTATGGTGTTTTAATGAGGAATATTTGTGACCTACTAGCGGTCCCCCTACACGTGCACACCTCCCTCCATTAGCAGACTGTGTAACGACAGCGAAGAAGACAGTTATACACGCCATGCGATTACAACGGGGGACGGTTAAATCACTCTTAATTGTATGCACCATAACTGCGCAATGACGTCGTGTTAAATGTTATACATACCAGACGCAAACGACAATAACGACGATAATAATAATTACTATTATTAAGCAATGACATGACTGACATGACAGCTTAAACACGGCAGCAAAGTAATGCTGTGTGTGGAATTGAAACAATAGAAATTATCAGGATATGTGAGATATTGGGAACTATCAAGAACCTGTAAAGTACATGTATATCATGAAGGGTAACTGACAAAGAGCACTACCGCCTATGTGTATCAAACATCTTAAAAACAAGCCCTTAACAAATAAATGTTACATAAAAAAGGCATCCACCAAATCACATTGCTGTACCAGTATTTTACCCGCTGTTTTACGGCCATAAAAGCCCTCTTTGAAAGGCACTAAAAAGACTAAAGCGCCGTTAAAAATAGCGTTTTCTGAATGGCACATTTCTGTATCTCTTGTGTTGGCAATATCAATATCAACAAATTCCCTCTTCTGCTTCTCAATAAATTTCTGTACACAGTTTACCTACAAGCGTCCCTATCATGCACCAAGTTCCCAAATGTAAAGAAACACTTGAATCAGTGAGTGTATTTTGTAAAACTGCACTGTACCAGGCCATACATGTACATGTATGTATACGTATAATATGACACGACTACATGTAGAACATTACAGTACAATGTACTAGTATGTCAAAACAATGTACACCAAAAACTAAACTAATATGCCAAATATAAGCTTTGGTGATTCAAGTGGGTTTTGGTACAGAACTTGGGGGCAATTAAGCACCTTTCCCTAAATTATGTATACGATTGAACATGTAAAGCACATGTACCTCTTGTGTTTTAAGAGGTTTCCCTGTCATGAGAAATTAGAAGGATCCATGGTTAGGAATTTGAAAACTTCAACTCGCAGCTGATTCTCCGATTCATCATTATTGTCTGAAATATGGCCCAAGTCGTGTTACATGTTATATTAAATTCCCCTGATCTTTTGTTGGTGATTTTATAAGCATCTCCAGGTATTACATGTATTTATACAATGTCCCAAAAATACGACTTTAACGAAACGTGAATGTCAAGCTTAAACAATGTCAAATACAGACATAAGAACAATGACCTTGCCCACCAGGATCCCGACCTCTGTAGTTGAATATGCATTATGGGATTTGTTATTGCAAATGGAAGGAATGTCACTCATTATCACGATACTACCAACCATGTCCCCTGGTGGCAGAAGTGCAAAGGTGTAGTGTTTTATGGGCGCGTCGTTTCGCTTCTGAAATTAATATTTCTGGCAAAAATGACTCGATCACTTTGGAAGCGGTACGTTCGAGGCAATGATATTTTTATTAGCAATATACATGTATACTATAAATACAACTTTTTAAAATTAATTTTCCAAAAACCGACCTTTAGCCCTTTAATTCGTACAGGTCACAATTTTATGGCTTTGCCTGCGAGTTAATAAGATTTAACGGAGGTTTTATTGAAGTAAATGATAACATGATGTACACATGGGAGTCTCGTTCAAATTAATGGTTTTGATATGAACTGAAACCTGGTCCATTTTGAAGCATCAATAATAACTCCTTCAGCCAATGTTTACCCGTTGCTGTAGCAACGCCAATAAATTTGGTTTGCGTGATTTAGTTGTAACCTATAATAATAAATTTCTCGAGTAAAAGATCCCGGTTGCAGGCAGCTAGTCGATACACATGTTTACCGCAAAACTACGAAAAAATATGCAAAAAAATCCTTAATGCAGGCTTACGAAACGAACATTTACGCCAATTTCAAAAAGGTGTTGTTATCATGCACATGGGCCTGCGTGTTAATGAACAAAAAATAAAATAAATTTTGTCCATTAGTCAAAATATATGCATTACAGCGAAACCTTATTTACAAGTGTGTAATTTGCTAGGAATATAATGCATGCACACTCAGTGGTGGGCCATGTTATTTATTGCATGAATTTCACTGCAACGTCTTCCTCATTCTGATTCGCATTAAGCACTTTTATTAAAGCACTGAGCCGAAGGTCATCTTTTACAAATTGTTGATATTGGAATCGACAGCAAAATCTTATCAGTAATGACGATAGTGCAAATGTGACGCAAACGAAATTTAAGTATTCTGAATCTGAATGTTATCTTAAATTCCCCTGATCTTACTGATGAATGCTGCTGCTATTGAATGAAAGATTTTTCTATACAATATCAACAAGGTTTTACGAACTAACCAATCATTTCACTTAATTGATCAATCAAGATATTTTTCTAATGTAAAAAGGGGACCATGTCGACTTAGAATCAGTTTATACCAGCACATGTGATCTTTAGTTACTGTCACATATTCAGCTGGTTAGAAAAATCTTCAAATTTGAACAGTTAGAACATTTAAAGTATACATTCATGTATGTCTACATACCTTTATTTCTTACTCCTATCCTTAACGCAACTAAGATAACTATTGCTACATGTATAATACTAAAAGTAATGATTAAATTCCATTAAAGCATGTTCAAATATTGTAACTACTCAAATTCATAAGGATTGATGCTGCAATTTATATATTATTTTGTCCTCCTGTAAGAATTGGAATAGGTCATACAAGAGGATTTGGTATTAGCTATTGGGATTAAGTAAAGGTATAGGGATTAGGAAGAGGATGAGGGGGTCAAAAATTACTTTGATGGACTTGATTTGTGCACAGACCTTATACATGTAAATTTCTATATCCTTATGGGGTATGTTGAAATACAATTTTAGTTCACACAATCTACATTGATAATGAAAGTTGATGAGTGTATCAATACGCTCTTATTTACAAAAAATTGATAATTTCATCGGTATAATACAACAGTAAATGAAACCAATTCTAATTTTCAAATAGTTAGAGGAAAGACATGTGAAAAAAGCACGCCATCAAAAATGAACTGAGACTATCCAGACCGCATAAGCAGCACAATGAAAATAAACACTTAATCCCCATTTTTGAAACACAAATCCATGTAAGATATGTTCCCAAATCTGAAATCCCCTTCGACCACCCAAGGCCACCAATGGCAACATTTTTCTGAAACTGCCAAATCTACTGTTTTTATTTCGGTTCAAGGCAGCTTCACTCCCTCCTTTCGCCCTCACAACCTGTAGATTCAAATTGCCAAAAGGAATCCCTGATATGGCCATAAATTACTTCGCACGAAACACAATGTACTACTTACGAAGTCTATCAAACACATCTAGTGCCTCCGAGCTCTAAACTTCTTAGATGATAAAAAAATTGGGAAAAAAATATTGGGATTCAAATTTCATCCCATTAAAAACCAGCTTGTATGGGTCGCCCCATCGTTCCCATGGAGAGATTTCCAACATGCATTGATTCTGGAATCCTCATCCAATGTTACATTGATAATGAAAATAAGTGACATAATTTCTCATTGTTATACAATTAATTGACATGCTGTAGTGGTAAATTAGGAACGATTCCCCACCAGGGCCACCTATACACTCCCTCATCGGTTAAGTCTATAAGGGAAAACGCCCCTAAATGCATAAAAATGTCAAAACCATGAATTCCATCTTTCATTGTGTGTTGTCTTAATGCCTTTCCTTGCCATTAAAACGATTTTAATTTCAGTGAGAATTCCTCTTCACTAGAATTATAGTTGAAAAACTAACTAAATATTAAAACAAAACCTGTCATTTACTCTGATAGCGAAAATATGAATAAAATATTAAGTGCGAATGCTTGTAGATTTCTCGAGTATGATACGCAGATAAGAAATGTATGTTTTCGCTTTCTCCAAATTGATAAAACTGGTTAGGCCTAATATATTAGTGAACACGAAAATAAAATAAATATTTAGTCCAAGAGCTGAAATTTGAAATTCACAAAGAGGGACCCATTTTCTTCTTCGTGTATTTTTCTCTCTCATCCTCCCTCCGAAAAAAAAAAAGCTTCATAAATAATTCAAACTCGCATTTAAATTTAGATTCAGCAAGAAAAGCTCGCGGAACATTTTTAAAGGTGCACTGAGGTCATGTGCCAGGAAAATGATATATCATTCATTGGGTATCCCAGCCACAAAGAGTAATTTATTTGAATAAAACGTGCCGTAAGCATTAGGGGGTAAGAATGAAGAAATGTCTTTTGAGTTTGTTTGCAGATTTTCGGCAAAAATAAATCCCATGACTTTTTAATGGTTTCTGGGTCATTTTTGTTTGTTTTTTAATTTATGTGCACGAGAGTTCAAAGTTACTGATAATTTCAATTTGATTGAAACTGAAACCATAAAAGAAGCATTAACCATAAAACCACATCACATTTTAACCAACGCACTGATTTCCTCAATTTCCTGGCTTTTTCAAGAATTGTCTTGACAAATGCGATGCTATCATAATTTTTTAAGAATGCAAATTGAATTTCATGTACTCGTGTTGATCACTGTATGCAGGGTTCCCCGTGACCTGGAAAATCTGGCATTGTCAGGGATTGGAAAAATCTGAAAATGTCATTCATGGTGCATTTTTCTGCTAAAAATGCTAAAAAGGACACTTGGACACGAAAAACAGGAAGTGAGAATTTGTTAGACTGACCAGTGCCTGTGTTGCAGGCTGTTTTAAAGGCCGAATGAGATGCTTTCACCCATGGCGTGTAGTCATGATAATAAACGTATATATATATAACGTCGTTGCAAAAAAACATAATTTGGAAAAAATGCCCTAAAAGTGTGGCTCATTTTTCTCTCTTTAAATGTTTCTAATGGCATAGAAAATGCGTTTTCAAGTTGTTTTTCAGGAAACTACCGTGGGGAGCATGTTGCATATTAAATATACATTTTGGGAGTAAAAAAGATGGGCACTATTTTCCATATACGTATTCGGGTTGATAGGTTTATCTAATCAGAAGGAACGTTTTGGAGTAAATTTTATTGGCGTTTTTTGGAGGTTGGTTGGATGCTGCGTGCGAGCAGATTTTTGCATCCAAAATGCAGATGAGGGAAAGTTTATTATTAATGGTGTGCGTGTTGTGTGCCTATAGGGAGAAGACAACTCCATCGTACATACTACGCAGGTCTCTTTAAAATGGGACGACAGTAAGAGAAATTTGTTGCTTTTCTGCATTGTTTTTGCCCCCATCTTTGCTATGCGCATTTTTCTATTGTTTTTTTCCCTATGCATTACATTATATGGTTCGCTTTTGCTTCATAGAAACAAAATTTAGATCTACGACTTCGCCTCGCATATACACGAGCTATTTTAAAAGCCGATGATAAAAACGATTTTATAGCAGATACGAAAATCCGTTTCGACTAAATCATTTTTGGTGCTCTTTCGCCCCGGATGAAATTGTCCACCATATTGGATCTCCCTCGGTTATTTATTTTCCCCTAAGGTTTCTTCTTTTTTTCCAAATCCAATAGTATTTTTCTCTCGCAATCTCTGTGGCATCAAAGCTGCTTATTTATGCTATGCATTTACCGATATATCGGTCAGCACGTTGTCGAGTATCGAGTATATACAGTATGTGCAGAAATTCATACCAAGTACCACTATTGTTTTTGCAGTTACAACATTTTAAGGCCACCTACGCGTAAATTACACTGGAGGTCCTGGTTGGTGGCGCCCTCTATAAAACAATAGTTGCAGATAAACCCGGTTGTTTTTGGGGCGGTTAATTAGCGACAATTTTTTTTTATTTTCGGAATAGGGCCAGCCAGTAAATTTCCCAAAACTGCATCGGTTTGCGAAATTGGAAAGTTGGTATACGCCAAAGAGCAAATCATCGACGTTTTCAACAAAACACGCAGCCGTTAAACAATCACCTTTTTGGTACGGGCATTTTTTGGCCTGATTTATGACGCTGTTAAGCGGCCATCCAATGACTAAGTCAGCTTTTTCGATTTGGGGATCGTTGCGGAATAAGAGGCTTAGGCCTAGCGCCATAGAAACCCTTTGCTCCTTTCCCAGGGGTGGCCCCTCGACACCCCCCTCGGGGCACGCGCGACACCTAGCAACGATTAGACGCGGCATTGCCGTTGCCAAATTCAGCGAACTTGAAAAAAGCCCAACCTGAAAAACATTTCCAGAAATTCGCCTGCCCTTGCTGCGCCCGAGTGCATTTCGAAATGACGGGCAATGCGCGACACCTGGCTTGAAATGTTTGCAGAAATGGAATAAGGGCTGAAGCTGGGTGCTAAATTTTGATATGGTTTTTCATAAACATGCCCCTACAGATATACATGTGTGTATAACCTGTAAATATCAAGTGTGGCCTATATGGATTTTCAGTAAACATGTACAAGATACATTTCAAAACTATTGCCAACTTGAAGATAGGCTTACTTTGCACGCTTTTTTCACATGTACATGTACACTGTATATGTAAACCTGTATCAGTTTGATTAACATAAAACCAGGTAGCCTTCTTTTATCTCTTGCTACCCTGTCCAGTGTACGAGTACCGGTTCCGGTCACCCTGTATGACCTGTTTTCCAACCTGGTTGTCCAAAATCGATCCGCCCAAAACGCGTTGTTTGCTATAGGCACACACTGGAAATAATTGGAATCAATGACAGTAATTTTTGTAAATTATAAAATTAATCTTAATTATATAGCGTGTCAGCTTTACTTCTGCAAGCTTCGAAAATGTATGCGGTATTGGCGGTATAGGACCTACAAATGTATACATACAGTGCATGTACATTATGTAAAGCAGATTTTTTAGCTGTTGCTATAGCTATTATTCAACTTTCCATTTTGAGATGAAACTACTATAACAATGCATGACATATGGTGGCCTACCATTATGGTGTACAGCTACAGTGTATACCAACCTGAAAAACTTGTAAATGTCAGGAAATTTTATATCTTGAAAAACCCATGGAATTTGAATTGGATCCAGGAGTTTTTCGACATCAACATTTCACGTTTTATTCATTATATAATTCTAATAAATCAAGGCAAAATAATTGCCATGTAAAACAATCAATTCCACAATTCCCAATAATGAATTCGCGTTAACTCTTAATTTAACAATGGTTCCAACTGAAAATATGTAAATACGACCGAGATCCTACACTCAAGGAAATTCGGGTTCAGATATGGTCACCACTATCATGTACATGGTATATATAGAAAATAGACAAATAATTGAACGATACGTATTTTTATAATTCTAACACCTGTCGACAAAAATCAAAACTTTAATTGTTATAAAACTACTCAAAATTGAAAATATTTCTTTAATTAAAACTGTCGCAGTAATAGTCACGACACCTATTCTTTCATAAAAAATACCTAGTGTGTATTGAGTTAGGACATGTACAAGTGTCTATTTTCGTATTATTTTCATGAGTGTCTATTCTCTTGACCTGCCTTGAACCCAAGGAGCCGTTTCCTGTCGTACTTCCAGACCCCTATATACATTAGGTGCCTTTATCCTCCATGTTTAAGGCACATTTGGAAGTTTTATTCGAGCTATTAAAGCGGACGGCCTTGATGCCCAGGTTTTCACCCCCTAGGTTTTACCACAAGATTTCAATCTTTAAGCAACCTTTTTATTCTTCTAAGAGCTAAATAAAATTCCCTGCCCCAATAATTTATTGATTAGTTATTTCTGTCCTCCTCCTTATAGCCACGTGTATACATTACCGAGGAGAGGAGCAGTAGCGTTTATCCATTTGTTGTTATTTTTTAACAATACGATTTTATTATTTATACACTGGTTGGGAGTGAATAATTTTATAACTTATCCGCTGTGGGGCGCAAAATAAAACGCCTTTATGGATAATAAAATTAGTGGGCCAATTACATGTCAAACGTTGACGATTGCTTCGTCTGATTTAGCTTTTAAAACCGTGTTATTGGCACTATTCTAACCTATAAAATATTTTAGAGGCCATAACACTTAAGTCTGCATCCATGGCACCCTATATCTGAAATACAATGCCGACGTTAGGGGCCCTTTAACGTTGCCCTTGTCAAATGGACTATAACGGTCAAAACATAAACACATGCAGATGCAGTGTATGTACGTGTACAAATATTTTATTTTATTCAGAAGTAAATACATTAAGTTGCTGCTCGAAATTGAGACAAAAAAGACCCATACATAAAATGTATATAAAAAGCAAAATAGGCTTAAAGTTAAGCCTAATGCAACCGTAGCCTTACACCCTATCAAGAAAATGTAAATCGTATAAATATGCGTTATTAATATTATATATTACGACTATTGAAAACTGTATACACGTACTGTGTATAGGCTTATTAAGTCACGCCTGCCGTTCAAATGAGATGTGTATACAATTGGTAACATTATTTATTCGCGGATTCAAGTTACACAACACATTCACTTTATACACGTGCTTTTAATGAATCTGGTTAACATAACCTACAGTAGTACTGTATATTAATACGCCTAACTATATTCATGTACATGTACATCAAGCGGGTGCGTATGATGTATACAGTAAATCTCAAATATTCGTATAATTATTAATCCCGAGATATTATAATATAGAGAATTCTTTTCTATGTAAATTTTCAGTGATTGTCTATATTCTATACTTAGGAATGTAATAACTTGCCGAGTTGATTAGTTTTCTTAATTATATGCTGTATAATATAAAAATACGGCGTATTAACGCCAGTTTGTACTGATAACATATTTAGGCCTATAGCTGCAATATTTCTAATTAACGAGCGAATTGATATTGCATTTTAAACTATCAAAAAACCTGATAACAGTTATAATTTTAACCAATTAAGAAAATTTTGCGTATTTTTTATATACACTGTAAATGCCTGGTCAAACACATGCAGAGACTGGTATTTTGATGTAATTTTATTGTTTACTAATATATAATTTTTACGCTGCACAACTTCGCCAATTTTCTAATCGCCGATTACCTACGGATCTTGCACGTGACCGCCGTTGATCTCCGATTAAATTAAATAGAATGGCTGACTTACATGTTTAATTATATTTTTTAAAACCGTGCAATGTGCATAGTTGCGGCCCATGGTATAAGGCGCACATTAAAACGAGCATTAACTTAACTTTTAAATTCGTAATATTGGTAACGCATGATGGTCAGGCCTAAATGTATAATTTATATAAAAATATTCGTTAGGCCTAGCTACTTTAACGCAATTTTCGCATCGGTTTACAATTCAAAATGGATGTTTGAAAAGCTTTCGTATATTGGATATAGCCCAATAGTAGCTTATATACGCATATCGATTTTTTTTCAGTCTAAATATTTTAGGCTTACGAGGGGTTCTTATTTTCCATCGCTGTACCGATAAACGCATAAGCCTATCGCACTTTTTTTCCTGGCTTCGGAAAAAGGATCACGGAAAAAGTAAACACGTTGCGTATACATGTACAGTAAATCAACTTTTCGAGATTGAAAAATGGCGAATAAAAGGACCTGAATAGACGCACGATAGAGAAAATACGTGGTCGCCCTATACAGCGTCAACAACAACAACAACCTTCGAAGTGCCTTCTTGTCCCCTTCACCTCTTTGGCGGCCATCTTGGCGCGCACGAATACGTCACCTTCCGCGCAACATAGTCCGGCCCGTTAAATCCGAAATCAGCTTCCCACACACTGCGGATTCCTACGAAGTGACGCATCGGTCCAACATTTCTGGTTTCCGAAGCGTTTTCGGACATGCACCGTCCGCAACCATGCTTTTTTATGGAGCGAAATTCAGATAGGCCTATCGATCTTTGGCACTACTTTTCAACGAACGTATACGCACGTTCTCTGTTGACGAAAATCCAGTCGTGTAGGCCTAAATCCGCTTGGCCGTCTTTTTGATCCAGTTTTGAGCAAAGAAAATGCACGGAAAATGGCCTACCGTTTTCGCCAGCCATAGTCCTGAGTTTAGGCGCATTTCGTTTTCCCCTTTAAAAACACTTTAAAACACACACCGCACCAGCGAGCAGGGCTGCAATGGCCGCTCAGCCAAAATCATCCTGCACGTTAGCCTTATATAAGTTTTTACCCCAGTTTTATAGGCTCATAAAATGTCGAATGTTGCATCGGAGGGGAGAGGTGCACGGCAGAGCCTGGCGAGGGGGGCTGGCCGGCCGCCATAATTGCGATAAACAACAGGCCTACTAACATGTGGCCATTTCAAGTTGCCGAAAATGCACGACCCCGATGACCCCGTGTACGATTTCGATTCCTCCACTTGTTTCGCCTCTCGGACCGTTATGTAACAATTACGCTTTTATGGCGTAAACACGCCTGGTGTCATTAGGACAGTGTGCGGTTACATCGATATCGAATGAACGGAAGCGAAAGAAATATCTGGTCCATAGTACGTGGATTTTGTACGCAGTTTAAATTGCGTTCTTCTGGAAGAAAAAGTCAATATACACGGGAAACGCAATTTTGTCATTCACTCAGTTTCTAAAATGTTTGGAAAACAAGTTATCTTGGTAGTTACCCTGCATTACAGGGTATAAAAGATCTGAATTTTTTTAATCGAAATAAAAATATATTACTATAGATACTAAGTATAGAGTGCCTTTTGATGTTCAATGGGCTGTACATACAATGTATGGGAAATGCAGTTTTATGTCATACAGTGGCAGACACACATGTATGACGTATACAGTATACTCAGTTTCTAAAATGTTTGGAAAGCAAGGTTTCTTGGTAGTTACGTGCATTAAAGTATCCAAGAATTGTAATTGAAATGAATTACATGTATACTGTATACCACTAAATACTATATAATAGAACCTTTGAAGATTCAATGGGCTGCAGCACCAGGGAAGAACCACTATATACAATGTACATGTACATAGTACTTACATAATTTACTATATATAGCATAATGCTTTTATAACATGGTATCCACAATGAATATATACAGTACAGTGTACAGTGAATAATTTCAGAGGACATGTATATTTTCGTATAATAATAATAACTTTATAATAAGTTTATACTCGCATATTAACGATATGCAATGAAAATGTGACCATGCAGTGCTTGCAACGTTTCTTTAAAGGTTTTTCTCGCATAATAAAATATTCATTTAAGGAATCGATAAGAAAATCGATCGAGATGTTTCATATCCTCAGCTTCGTTTTAGTTTGAAATTTCCGAAAACCAATACTGAGAGGGGGAAACGTGAACACAAATGTGTTTTAAATATAAACACAAGTCCCTTCACTCCCTATACGCACATGTTTTTGTTTGTTATAGGGAAATGTGGCCTTCTTATACGCTTTTTGCGGCATTTTTAAAGCAACAAAAAATGCTCTGGTGAGCAGTGATTTGGACGACTGTGAAAAAGTCACATGCTAAGGTTTAGATATTTTCTGTTGCCTTATACTGCGTGTATAATTACACAACACTGTCAAATTTTTATCAGCGCCATCTATAAATCGACCCTGCAATTTGCGGCTAACTGTACATTGTATATCAGTCCAAATAAAAGTTTAAATATCCTTAAACGTGCCCCTGCAATCATTACTGAACTATAAGGTCAGACTAATACAGTAATAAAATTACAAAGCCTGTTGTAAAGGCTGACCGGAAATGATTGTATGCTGACCGGATGCGTCCTTCACGTTGTTCGTGCATGTTGTCGTTCGTAACTTACGAGAGGCTCAATTGTTTAAGAAATGTTTTTTTCTCCTTTTTACATGTTTTTGAAATTTGCATACTCACGAGTGAAGCTAACCGATGTTGAAGGCCAAACAGGCACAAACCAAGGTTGAGCACGTATTGGACTGGTCATGTGACCAGTGTCGAAACGGACGTCTCGTTCCACCTCATTTTAGAGTTGTGAAAAATACATGTTATTGTACACATTGAATCATTTGAAATACACTGTCTCTAAGGATAATTTATTATCAACGTTGATTAACATCAGATAAAATTAAGTTAAATGTGGACATTTGTTTCACGTTCATGACGTACCACCTTGTTGAAAATTAATCTTAACTTTCATCAGTACTTGTGATGCTGCACTCACATGCAAAAGAAATGTATTTGAAATGCATGTTGAAATATATTGCAAATGTATTTTTCAGAAAAAGCTCCACGATAAATGCATTTTGAAATGTAAACAGAAATGCATTTTACTAACGCATTTCACGATGCATTTTAAAATACATTGACGAGTGCATTGCACAATACATTTAACAATACAGATTTATGAAATTCAGTGTGCTATTGTAATTTATTACATGATTAAAAATTCAATTCTAAAGTACATTAAATTTTAGGAATTACTCAAGCTGATCTTTCATTCTAAATCTAGAAATTATGTGGTCATGTTAATGGTTTACATTTTCCAATGTAATCCACTATATATGCTACAATACACACAGAATACATTATAAACTATATGTATGAACTACATTTCGAAATGCATTATGAAATGCTCAACAAATACATTTTGCAATGCATTTTATAATTCATTATGAAATATATTTATGTCTCAATCTACATATATTTTGAAATGAATTTCGAAATGCATTTTCTATAATGCCTTGCTAAATGCATTTCTTTTCCATATGGGCACAGTGGGGTGATAATTTAACAATGTTTGTTTAATTTGTCGTGAGACTTGGTGTTAATGCACATTATTTCTCCGCTATACCCCGCAATTATACTGTATAAATACATGTAGGTTATGGAATGATACCCTGGAGCTACAGAGTTGTACTGTACCATACTAGTATATACTGTACCTTGTTGTAATCAAGATACATTACATTCACTGCTTGGTATACATAGTATAGTCGTGGATGAACTGCAAATTTCCGTACATGTTTTTAGGGACAGCCATGATGCATGCAACTGCTGTCATAATTGCAAATAGGGGGGACTCTGATATGAAATACCACAAAAAAGTGACACTCATTCGAATTCAACTCGAGTTCAACGAATTCACGCCGGCCCAGCGACCACTTTCCCCAAATCATTTTCTGGATGAAATGCTGTAGCATTTGAGGCGGGTCTTGAGGTAGGAGTGATTCCTGCAGAATCCACATCGGGTGGGGGGCGGCACGTGGTAAATTCTGAGTCTTAATATTTTATTAAGGAATCGGTTGTTTGATTTATGAATTTCAAAGAGAGGGAGCCGATGCTGGCGGACCACCGCCTGTACACATTTAATCATGCAAACCGTAGGACTAGAAAAATATAATATGAAAAAACGCAAGGAGGTTTTGAAGGGGAGGGAGAACCAAAATGGCCCCCACGCGTTGTGGAGAAACGAGCCAACCCCCGGCTACCAAAACCACTTCAAGTCGAATTGAAAACGCTATCGGAATAAATTAAAATGGGAAAATATGCTGTAACCCAAGCTGGGTATAAAAAATACCACGCGATTCAGATAAGGGGAAGTTCGGCTTTTGCTTTTGAAAACTGCGACAAGAGCCGCCATTTAAGGGTCTGCTCCCAGAGCCATTGGCTGGATACGGAATGTAGGTGGCGCTACCATCGCCAATTTGCAATTACAGTTTACTGCATATGTAATGCGATAATCGACCGAATGACAGGGGGTGCAAATCCAGCACGTTGATATTGACACTTGAAATGGTTAAATCGTGTGTAATTTCACATGTTACATGTGATGCCCTGGAAAACCTGGAATTGTCAGGGAAAATTTTTCATTTTGGAAGTATGGGAAAATTCAACATATCATGCAGTACCACATTTGCCTTCAAATGGCCAGTTATGGGCTGATAATAAGGGTAATAACATTGAATTAGCAACTTTGGACTAATCTTGTTAATCTATTATGCTTATGCACACATAAAAAAGACTACTTAATTCATACAAGATGATATATGTGTACCAAGACGAGCAATATTCAAAAGTACACCTCAATAATATTGCTTCCTCCATGCTTAATGCAAAATCTTAGTATAATAACGTTATAACTAAAGGCATTATGTACATGTAGATCATGTTATAACATTTGCATGGCTTCTTATCTCAAAAGCATCTGCAGACATGTACTGCAGATGTACATTTGGATCAGTACAGTTTTCAGTGTTGTTCTTCTTATTTTCCCTGATGTACTTGTATATCAATTAAATGTTATCCAGTACGGGATACAAAGTATTATACTCACTAGCTTTCATCGTTGTCAACATTGGCGATGATCTTGTCGTTTACATGTACACGTTATTGTTTACATTTGTTATTTAATAGAACGAAATTAATGGCTCGTTATAATTATTAACTCGTAAACCGATCATAAACAACACTTTTATTCGGTGTTCACAAATGCATTAGCTGTCCAATAGTAACAATGGGACAGTTAATGCGCCATCAATGTAAAATATTGAGGCATTAAACTGGCTTTAATGGACTATTAAACTTGGCAACAGGTTATTTCTTCTGACCCACTTATAGGCAGAATGTACGCTGTAAAATTATTTTTGATGACCAAAAATAGTGACTCGAATCTTCAGGAATTCTGGGAATTTTGTTTTGCCCTGTCCACTCTACCTGTAGGCGTGCCTTCGGAGGAAATCAAACTTTCCCTTTCCACTTATAATATGTTAGCAGTTTGTCAATTAAAATCCTTCGTGCAGTGAGCGAATGCAATTTTCAATTGGCCATTGCCCATATCACCATGGGTGACTATAGAGGGCGCCTTTTGACTCGTTTGACACTCCGACCAATTGCATTTGTCATTTCAAGTACAATGGAGGGGATAAGTTCGCAAATCACTTTACATTTTTTCCCCCTATCATTTCTAAAAGGCCCCAATCTCCCCAGCCATTCCCCTCTCAATTCTCCATGAACCCCAACCCCGCCGCTAGGGGCGGTCTTCTCGTTTTCCCTGCATGCCTTATCTCAAACGGCGTGTTTTCTTACTTCTTAGCTTAATTTCGTACCTATCTTCATTTTTTGGTACCAGAAGGGAACCATTATATTGCTCTAAATAAATTAAGGGAAAGCCTGATAGCGCAGTTTTATGCTTTCTGATAAAAAATTACTTCTATACCAAACCGGAACTCGTGCCTATACAGTGTGTTTCATAAGAGAAAAAAAACACCCGTGTATTAAATGTGACATGTTCAAGACATCTACACGTATTTCAATCTCGTGGACAATTATTGTTTTTGGGATGTTAACATCATTATTTCCTTAAAAAGTTGTGCATTTTGCACAAGTTTATTTCTAGCATAAATATGAAAATTGAATTGTTATTGGTGTGTTATGAAATCATTAGAATGTTATACATGTACATGTCAAATGCACGGACAACATTATGATGAAATGCATTTGTGGTAAACATTCATAGAACATACTGTATTAATGATGTTTTTTTAAGCGTAGCAATATTATTTTTCTTGTGGCAATTAGTTGTGGAAATAGAACGTGTAAAAGGCAATGAAAAATGCATGCTTTGCATTATAAACACATGTCTGTGTTCCAGATCTCTGATTGTAAACACCCAATATACGTGTACTTACTGAACGTAAAGCTTAAAATTGAATTGAATATTTCGAAGCATAGCGTGTTTTTTCACTATTTCACTTTATTTTATTAAAATTACATTTGATGATATACATGCATGTACATGTAGATATGCACCAGCATTTACTCAATGATCTTAAAATATACATGTAATGTATAATGTATAAGGTAACGTGTAAATATATTTGGAATTAACTTTTGCAACGTTATCATTAGAGTATATCACAAATATTGTACGTTAAGTACAGTATTTACATGAACATGGGCACTTCCATCCATATTTTGAAAATTTTCAAATTAAAATGTAATTTTTAGAATGATAGTAGAAGGTGATCACACGAATTGTGTTGGTTCTGTTTCGTAGTTTAAAATCTGGAATTAAATTTCGTTCCAAATTACTTTCTTTTTTTAAATTACTTTACAGTGCAGCTTACAGCACTTGGTAGTTAGAAATCAATGACAAAGTAGGTCCGATTTTCTACGCCATCTTTATTTTATGGCCAAAATCAAATGTGACCTATTTCGACCAGGACATTAATAATGTCTTATCTATCAGAAATTGCTGAATTTCGTGACGGGTTTGAGATTCAAAAATTGCCTGTGGGAGTCACAATGAGGTTCTGTATACTCGTTGCTCGTTTTAATGGCGTGTTTGTCAGGATTAAAGAAATCCTATGTCAGTTATTCACGGTTTGACAGTTTGGTTGAAAGTAAAATACTCGAAGGCCAGTCAATTAAAATCGGTTTTGGTCGAAATTCTTGGCACGCTGGCTTAGGGCAAACGTCTTCTGCTTTTGAACTTGGAGAGGAGCCATGTCTTAGTATTTTCATGGTATTTTGCTAAAGGTGCCAAAGAGGACGAAGGGAGGAATAAATCCTAACGATCTGAAATCATCTACCGTAAATTATTGCCCCCTAAGCAGTGCCTTTTTTGTTACCTTAGGTTGCATGTGCACACGTAAGCCTGGAAATGTTACTTCCACCTCGCACAAAGACCCCCGAGGACCTTAACACTCACCCCTATAAATTTTTCATCAATCAGTAACACTCGATCATTGTTAAAACTTCTTGAAAATGTCCATATCCATGATTGCCATGGCAGGGTTTTCACGCTTTGAAGTCTGTATATGTAAGGGAAATCAGACAGCCTGTAGTGAGTTTTTGTGAATTTTCAGCTTCGTACAATGTAAATGCATTTACTTTACCTAAGAGTTTATCAAATTAAAAGGACCCAACTATGCACTAATCTTGAATATGTCTACAGTGCATAACGTTTTCCACACATGTTAAAATTGGGAAGGTTAGCTAATGCAGGGTGATCTTTCCCACAATAAGTTTTACAATAATTTTTTTTCCAAATACATGAAATAAAAACTTTGGTAGTTCTTTTCGCCTTTTCCAAAAATTTTTCTCGTAACTAAGTTTCTTAAAATTAATGTTTGTAATGATGGTAGGATTTTATAATCGTCCTCTACAGTTCTTACCATAATAACAAAATTGGAGCCGTGCCTCTTTTTCAGCGCCTTGACCCGTTATTTAGTTACTTTATTGGCCACAGATGGCACTAGTAAGCCTATCTAGCAGCCAAGGGGCTGTTAATGGCATTAGGGGTACTCCCACCTACAAATCATCCTGTAAATTGCTCGCAGCTTGAAAATATTATTTCCGAATAGGGGAAATGTACAGTCGGAGACAAAAATCATTGAGCGCTTTTAATTTCATATACATGTAGATGCAACAACACGATCAAGTTTTGTAAACGTACATGTAATTTGTGAAACCATACTAGATAATTCGCCTGCTAGTGGTTATAATCAACATGATCATGTGCATTAATAGGAAAACGTCTGCATTTACACATGACATGAGCGAAAATAACGAAACTAGACTGTTTTGTTCTGCTTTGAAATCCACTATGCCCAGACCAGTGAATCACTATTCTCCCAACCAAAAAATGTTTGTAGGACTATTTTTAACGTGCCATTAATAACCTTCATTATGCTCGGTGTCCTTATTTTTCAGTTTGGTGTGCCTTTCAGAGCTCACTATAGTGTAGGTCTAACGCGTGCCTTATTTATGCAATGTTTTGGAAAGATCACAAAAGCCGAGCGTCTAAAAAGCAAATAATTACCCCTTTTTAATGGCGACAGTATATGGTCCAAATATCAAGCTTACACATCTCGTTATTTTGTTTGCGCAAACTGAATGTTGCTAATTCATTGCTCGTTATCACGGATTTGTTTCCCTAGAGGAGGATCAACTTCAAATCTACATGTGAAAAAGATGTCATAAATTTCTAAAAAAAAATTTCATCTCTAAATAACTGCATATTGTATAGTGCAGTTGAAGAACTATGCTGTTTATTTCCTGTATACATGTACATGTATCTTAACCCTCGATTTAATGATGTTTGCAATGTGTCATTTAATCAATTCCAAACGTTTTCTGAAAACCAATCGTTGAAATTTTCCAAATAAGATTTTTTTCAGATTTTATTCAGAAATACCGTCAGAATCTTGATCAAAATTGATATTTACTGGTCAAGCAGTGCAAGACATTACAGCTGTTGTGAAAGTTTATCTTCGTGTAATGGGTTCAAATCTGACCCAACTTAGTTGTAATTGAAAATTCACAGGCTGTTACTCGAAGGGTATACAAAAATACACAAAGAAAGTACAACCTTTGGTTTATTTATGATTACATTTTGTAAGTAACTGTTTCTGCCCACCTACAGTTAATTAAACGTGTCAAAGCGGAAATTATTTGGGGGAAAAATGGGACGTAAATCATGGACAACCTGATTAAATTCAGATAATTGTTTACATTTCCGCAAATGAAGTTTTATCGAGGTAACACCAAGAAGTCATCGCAAATCAATAAATCGATATTATAAGTTATGCTTATCACCGTCCCACACTGCATCTATAGACTTTAAAACCGTGCAATTTTCTGTGCATATTAATTATTTATTGGCAATGGGTGGGTTGAAATCAGTTACTGGTAATTGATTATTAATTGATTCATGCATAACAGGGTTTGTTCAGAAATTAAATGTTTAACTTAATTTCCCTGATCAAACTGACCACTAGAAATGCTAATATTACATTGTAAGGAATGCTATGTTGAATGCTAAACACATGTATACAGTATGATCATAATAATAGTCATATCTTCATTTCAATATTATTTTGGAAAAGGTGGAAGGCTTGCAAGAGTTTTTAATTTCCGTATTTGGTGTATTGGGAGTATCAGAAGGCGGCGCTCTATAAATGCAACCAATTTACAAATTGCGTACATGTTTAAGCCAACTGCGCATGCGTGAACCAATTCCTTCAAATGTTAAGCTCGTGTTATGTGAATATTTATATGTCGATTTTTATATACGTGCCAGGTGTGGGAATTTCGAAACGTGTTGGGAATATTTGATGCTATTACGCGTGTGTTCTTTAATAAACATGTCAATGAACCAATTTTGATATGAACCAGATTTTAAAATTTCGTACATTAATTAGCGGAAGGTAAAAGTTATTTAATAATATTTTGACTGCAGGGGCGAATTTATGGTCGGACACGCAGTGTTATATACGCAGTTTTGTTGACTTCCGTTTGTTTAAAATTAACGGGAATCTAGCACTTATTTTTTCAGAAAAACGTCGTGCAATTATTTGGGTACAATGCGATTTCATGGTAAACAATGGATCCATGCTTTGTTTCGTGTGAAATTAGACTCGTGTCATATCACAGGGTGACGTTGCGCCGGGACCCCTGGTGGTGTTTTGTTCAAGCTTTCAGTTATGCACGTAGCGTTTTTAATGGTTAGTCCTAAATCAATCCTTTTACACAATATGGCGCCCTTGGGTTCTTCCTGCCTGCCTTTAAGGAATACGATGTTAGCCATTTTTTGGTTCGTCCATTTTTCAGTTGCTTACCTTACTTGCACACCTGTGCAAGTCAAATTTAATTGTTTTGCTCGGTTAACACGTGAGAAGGCTATTATGTCTGAAATCAAGACTTTAATGTCTTCTGATCGAACAACAGTTAGCTGTGATGTGGTTAAGACAATTTTGTGTCGCATTTTAATTAGCTTTAAATGTCGAATCGACAACGAGACCTTGGGACATGCTTTGTGCGTCTGCACATCCATGCATGTTTAGACCATGTAAAACATGGGTGCAAACACATGTACATGTAGCTCAAAATAGGTGGGAACATGTCTGCTAACGTGCAATTAATTCATTATTCCAAATGAAGATAATAGCTACCGCATTATCCAAAAAACCATCAATAAAACAAGCATCTTCAATTAATAATCCATATGCTTTAATAGAATGCAACCCTTTAATATAGTCCGTTCAGTGTGACGCTGGCTTTGATTATCCGATTTCAATGGTAATATCCATTAGCTCTTATTACATTATGAATCATTACTTGCCACAGTCTATTCTGGGATAAGTGTTTCAGGAAAATGATGACCGGTAGTAGCTATATATAGCACGGTCAACTTGACCAAGTGTTGTCTGAAGAACAAATGTTATACATTTGTATTTCCATTATCCAAGAGCCACCGTTGCTGCGCAATTTTGTCATGCCTTATGATGTATACTTATTACATCAGTTTTAACGTATTTTACGAATGAAGTATTAATAGGAAAATCCTGTGACTGACATCGTTTAATGCCGGTTGCATGTGAACCGAGTTAGGTGCGTTATTTGTTGTTTACGTGCATCGCCTATTTGAAAAAGCCGGCCCTTTTCTTGTTGACCCTGCTTGACCTGACCCTGTCACATCTGATAAACGCAAAGGGGCCTCGTTAGTGGCCGATTTTGTCACAGCCCATGGAATGTCTGGACACTGAGGGACTGACTGTGAGAAATTGGGGAACCGTCTCCTAGTTCATTTTCTGAAATGCATATTTCATTCGCCCAATGGTCACTGTCAAAAATGTTCTGACCAACCCTGTGGTCGCTCCAAAGTTCCTGATTGACCCCCTGTTTAGCATAAACCCACAGGTCGTTGCTGGCTTTAACATTATATTTTCACCATGGTTTTTTTCTGAGGGGTTATGGCTTGATATGGCTTTTGCCCCAATCATGGTTTGGCTTTGCTCATGCATGCAAGTATTCAGTTCAATTCAACTCTGTATCCGAAATCAGCAAAGAGATGCTGGGAGTTGTAGGAAAGTAGGATGCATTTCAAGTTTTTCGACAAACATGAACTAGACTCATTATTTGTCGATGCCAGCAATTATACTATTATCAGTATTCATTTCTGACGTCATTGATAATTGATTCTCTTTGAAAAGCACTTAACTCCTGCAGTAATTACAAACGATTAAAAACCTGTATGTTGCAGCTCAGTTATTGAATTATTTTTCATCGATGTATGCTCTTAGCGAGTGCTCGAATACAAATTATTACATTTTAGTTATTATTAGTAGGTCATCTTACGTCTGATACTAGTAGTTATATAGCAATCAAGTCAGATAATATTCGCTATAGCAGGTGGTATAACACCTTGGCTACATGTCCATCAAACCATGTTTGATTGATGAAAAAACTCGCCTGTGGAGTTCCCTATATTATTAACATTTCTAAAAGAATTGTACCAGTGCGTCAGATCTATATGTTAAATATTTTGAATAACAAATTCGGGAATTGCTTTTTGAATTTTCCAAGAAAAATAAACAAATGTTCGTGAAAATGCAGTTGCAATTAATTTGCTTGTATCAAAAATTATTGTCTTTAATGTCTGCGATCTTAAATATTTCGAATATATTTTTTTAATATTTAATTTAGCTAACATCCTTTAAAAAAATCATTTAAAACATCTTAATCGTTAATCGTTGATGAAAATCGATAATGTTGCTTTGATATTGATCCTGCATTATTTATTGAAATTGCCAAACTCATGCATTTTCGCTATACATAGGGCCATGAGGAACCCTCAAAATACTGTCAGGTATGCTATTTCACTAATCACGATCTTCGCGTTGCAAAAATCTGCCACCAGATGGCAGCGCTGGGCTTTGCTTCTACAGCGCCCTCCTGCTGTGACATATTGATTCGGTGTGCATTAGCGTGACGTCACAATCTCGTGTCATTGTTTTCGTTGCTGCCGCCATCGGTTAATCTGAGATACTTTGCACTAATACATGTAATTTTGAGGTACTGTATACGAGGGTTGGTTTAATTATCCCCTCCCTTTTATTGGTGGCTGCAAATTCAGTTATGACGCTGCAGATGCAGACGGTTAAAGCTGTGCATTCCATAATTCGAAGTGTCACCTAAAGTCGTTCAATGCCATTAACAGTTTTTCAAGGTGTCGTTGTTTCCCATGTACGCCCACACGTTCTGTTCGCTAGATGGCGTTGCAGGCTCACTATTAGATTCATTCTTAGATAGGCACGATAATAGGTCCCGAAGCACCCCCTAGCGTGAATTGGCGCATTACGTTTTCCCATCTCTCAAAATTGCGCCTATTTACAAGGAGGGGTGCCTTAATTCGACCAATTAGTTCGTAGTTTGGATAAAGAAAGGGTTAAAGTTGATCCTGAAGAGTATAATGGGGACGCGTCTGAAAAACCTATTGTTCAATTCTTGTTCCTCCGCCCCTATTCAACTCAACAATGGCCTCCTATTAAGAGGACAAGATGGACTTTTTTCAACCCGTAATCCTGTTCGTGGGCAGTGAAATTTGTTGCTGGTCCTGCGAGGTTCTCCAGTGGGCCATTATCCGTCATGGTGGACACGAAAACTCCATTACAATGTCGATAGGCCGCGGAATTAACGACGCATAGGTGGCGCTGCGGTCGCTGGATTCTTCTTTTCTTGCTACAAACACCTACCTTGTCTTGATCCCCACCTTCCTGGAGCAGATGTTTTCCCCTACCAACCACCGTTTTTTCTCAGAACTTTTCTTTAGAAAGTTTTGTTGTTTCCATGCTGCCCATGCACCCTGGCGGCGGTCTTTTCCAAGCACACCGAAGGATTCGTTTTACCAGAACAGATGCTGGTAAACAGTGGGCATTGTAACCGATTTGTTGTGCCTTTCTTATCGCACTTTCCGAGGAACCAGTTGAAAGGAGACAATGGCGAGGAAGTTGTTTGGCCAAAAGTGCACCTTTGAGATTAGTTTGTTTTGTCGGGGGACCGAATGGGTGACCCTCCTCAATTGGGCCGCTCTATTATCAGTCTATTCCCTTCTTGATTTGATAGGTGGTGCTGACTTCCATTTTTCTCCCTGTATTTCAGGTTCTTGGAATCTTAGTTAAGATGCAATGTTATAAGTTGCTTAAAATATTTCATATAATTTCAAAATCAAAGGCTTGCTTCCTTGTATAGCAGCTTTGAAATGGCACCATTTTTTAATCCTTGTCTTTGAGCAATGAATGATCATAAAGACGTATACTCTCGTTATAAAAAATTCGAAAAACTTAGTTGCAAGGAACAAATTTTGGAAAATGGTTGAACTCCATTTTATTATTTTATTAGGTTCATACAAGTACATGTATATACTATAGAGTATATCATATAGTTGGTACTCGCTGTGAACCAAATAAATGAACGTCGGTCCTTTAATATAACTAACAGTTGAATCAAAAAATATTTTTGTAATCATTAGGGGTCTTCATAATTTGTATTTAGCAGAGGTCGCGCAATTACCTCTTAACATGGATAACGAATTCGAGCCTCGTGTATACCCAATTCTCGATTATACCTGCGATTATACAAGCAGTTTTCCACCTTGCTTTTTGTATTGATAATTACACCTGTCTCGTTGAGATAATTTATGGCCAATCAAAAGGCACTTTCTGCTTTATGATCGATTCGCATTCAGAAATGACCGTATCTCATAATTAAAATGATTCATAAATACTGTCCCAACAGGGGGTTGGTGTCCATAAAGTAACCATAAAGTTTAAGCCATTTTGTAAACAGGTGTTCGAGAGGTAATCTATCTAACACTTAATCTACGAGTCTATCATTTTTGGTTCTAATGTAATGTATATCGAATTAATCCATTACCTTCTCAGGCAGTGAGCTGATCGTTGTACAATATAAACATATGGCCACCCTATAACTGTATACATGAATGACTTTACAAGTCAGTATAGTGCAGTTATAGTTACAAATAATAACAATAATAATAATAATAATAATAATAGTTCCATACTGTCTATATTTTTGGCTAAAATTCATTATCTGCAATCTATATATTTAACCTAAATTTCACCTATACGTTTTTTTACCTCCATCATTCGCGTCATTATTACTTTTATGAGCCGGTTCGTTTCTAGTTCTGGCCAACTGAATATTTCTGATTTTTAAAAAAAAATCTAAATGGAACTGTTGCAGTATTTTCTTATTACGGTATTACTAATACACATTTTTCACTCATTTGGTCAGTGATGACAGCATAACTCGGAGAGTAGTCTGGAAACAATAGTTGGTGCAGAAAGTGCAAATGACAGAAGTAATTTTCCTCAGTGTTTACCGTATGGCATACATTTTATCACTTACCTATATATTTTGTTTTCTGCAATTTCCATGTATATTGATTTCCCTGTACTTTCATTTTGCCTGTCACGTTTTTGTACTTGGTTAAATCTCCCCTTCATACTTTTTTTTTGGAATAATCGTGCAATTAAACTGCCTTAGGCATGTCATACAGCAGAACCTGTCTAAGTCAATACTGTAGGGACCGGGCATCACGTATCGGCTTAGACAGGTTATTGACTTAGACAGGGACATCAATCAAGCATGGGGACGAGCTCGGGACCGGCCGTTGATATTAGGTTATGGAGGTTATAAGTTTACACAGTATTGAGT